>BPLR01007130.1:0-50062 GCA_021605095.1 Caerostris extrusa | reverse complement strand
GCTAATTGAACTAAACAGATCCATAGAAAGATAATTGAACCAAACTAATCCATAGAAAGGCAGAAATGAAAGACAATTGAATTCAATTGAAGCGAATCCCATAGAAAGCCAATTTACTATGGAATCTTGGGTCTCCTTTCACTCTGAGTGTTTCATTAAAGTAATTTCAAAACACTTACAACAAGAACAACTCGTCATTTCTTTCATGTCGAAGAAATAGTACATTAAGTCTTCAAGCATTATTCACATGCAAATTCTCAATTAAAAGAAACGGCACTGATTACTACTGATTTGCTAATTTGAACTAAACGAATCCATAAAGCTAATTGAACCAAACTAATCCATGAAAGCTAATTGAACCAAACTAATCCATAGAAAGGCAATTGAACCAATTGAATTCAATTGAAGCGAATCCATAGAAAGCCAATTTACTGTAGGTCTTGGGTCTCCTTTCCTCTGAGTGTTTTCATTAAAGTAACTTCAAAACTCTTACAACAAGAACAACTCGTCATTTCTTTTCTTGCCGAGAAGGAATAATACATCAAGTCTTCAAGCACTATTCACATGCAAATTCTCAATGAAAAGAAACAGCACTGATTACTACTGATTTGCTAATTGAACCAAACGAATCCATAAGCTAATTGAACCAAACTAATCCATAGAAAGCTAATTGAACCAAACTAATCCATAGAAGAAGACGAATGAACCAATTGGTCAATTGAAGCGAATCCATGAAAACCAATTTACTATGGAATCTTGGGTCTCCTTTTCACTCTGAGTGTTTCATTAAAGTAACTTCAAAACTCTTACAACAAGAACAACTCGTCATTTCTTTCTTGCCGAAGAATAATACATCAAGTCTTCAAGCACTATTCACATGCAAATTCTTAATGAAAAGAAACAGCACTGATTACTACTGATTTGCTAATTGAACCAAACTAATACATAGAAAGGCAATTGAAGCGAATCCATAGAAAGCCAATTTACTATGGAAACTTGGGTCTCCCTTTCACTCTGAGTGTTTCATTAAACTTCAAAACACACAACAAGAATAACTCGTCATTTCTTTCATGCCGAAGAAATAAGTACATTAAGTCTTCAAGCATTATTCACATGCAAATTCTCAATGAAAAAAAAAAACAGCACTGATTACTACTGATTTTCAATTGAACCAAACGAATCCATAGAGGCCAACTGATCTAAACGAATCAATAGAAACTAATCTATAGAAAGCTAATTCAACAAAGGGTTATCATTTAAAAGTTTCAAATTCTCAATACATCCAAATTATATCCACGACACTTGAAATCATTGGTGTACCAGATGCAGATGGACCATGGAGGATCTCTTCACCAGAATCATTGTGCAGCTGATGGTGCTTACATGACGCCAGCAGTCTTTAGAAGGTGCGCCACTCTCGTTCACGGGTGCGAATTGTACAATTGATCCAGTTATTCATCGCTTTTGAGCGTCGATGAGGCGTTTTCTAATTTGAATGGGACTGTGCAATTTAGGATTTCGTTAATTTTTTTTTTCATTGTTGAAAGTTCGTCTTGGACATAAGAATTTACTCTTACTGATGCTTAAGGCTGGTGCCCACTGAGGCGAGAAGTTGCAAGCGAAAAAAATTTGACCAATCACTAGCCTCACCACGTTCGCCTGAAACCGGTTTTGCAATCCGCCGCTTGGGTTGACCAACTTTCAACTCGAAGCGGAACTACCATAGGCGTAATGCTATTTCTGACGTTTCGCTGTGAACGGGTCGAAAAAATGTTCTCGCTTGCCTCTTGAATCTTCACGTCTCTCGTCTCGGTGGGGAACGAGCCTTTAGAGTGGAATGGTCCTAGGTTCCATAGTACATATTGTATGTATGTTGTGCAGTGGATAGTACATGTATGAAACGCATTCTTTGGGAGGGGTGCTCCACTCTCTCATTCATCGATGCAAATTGTTCAACTGCTCTAATTGTTCGTCGCTTTGAACATCAATGAGTCGATCTCTAATTTGAATTGGGAGTGTGCAATTTATGATTTCTTCAATTCTTTTCTCATTTTTTTCATTGTTGAAAATTTGTCTTGGGCATAAGGCTTTTACGCTCACTGATGCTCAGAGTAGAAAAGCAGTCCTAGGTTCCATAATAAATAAATTTGTACTGTATGTTTTGATGGATATAATCATTTCTCTCATTTTGTCAATGTAGTTTAAGAACACCTCGTATAATGGAAAAACTAGTTTTGTCTGTGTCATGTTAAAGCGCAACTTTCAATTTTGCCATAAAATTAATGAATTTTTAATTATGTAGTTGTAGTTTATAACATTATGATCATTTGACTAAAGCAAAATAAAACATCGATTTTTTTAATTTATATAAATTTTTTTATGTGTAAATAGCAACTTAATATCCATGCTCATCATTATTAAATATTATTATGGACTATTTATAATAAGAAACTGAACAGAATTGCTTTTTTATTGTTCGTTTATCTTATTAACTAACAATTTCTAACTGAGTTCTAATTACAAAAATCTTCATTAATCTTTTAAATATCCATTAAATACATGTTACATTAACAATGCATTATTATTACAAATTATAATATTTACAACATTGCCATATTAATTTCACTAAGCAATATTTTATGCATATATATATATATATATATATATCGTTCACAAATATTTAAACGATATATTTTAATTCTTTATTCATATTTATCATTATTCTACCAAGTGAAAACAAATTGAACCAGAACAACAACAACAAAAAAAAAAATATATATATATAGCTCACATAATCTAAATTGAAGTCTTATCTGTAAACTATATATAAATAACATTGGAATATGTTTCAACTTACCATTAAAACGAAAAAAAAAAGAACACATAGCTTAGAAAATAAATGGGTCCTAGAATTCGATTTGCTGCTTCCAATTCGTAAAAATTGAAATCTCCCAAAATAAGCCTCAGCAGCGTAAATCTAGATAAGATTTAAAAAATAAATAAATAAAAATGTAAATTTTTTAATATTTGAGCATTATTTGCTATCAAAATTGCAAATTTACTTACACAGCTTTTGCAAATGTACTTGAAATCCCTCACAACAGTGCCAAAAAGTAAATAGCCCAATTGAGCAAAGGCAAAGAATACAATGAAAAACATTATTCCAAATCCAGCCACATCTTTGGAGCACTGAAAGAAAATACGTATATATATATTAATATATTAATACAATGCAACAGACTAACAACAACATTGATACATAGTATGTATATTTTTACATATTTTTAAATAATAATTGTAGAATTTTAATCTGTTGGAAAATTAATAACAATAAAACCCTTTTAAATGAGAACTAAGAATTCATTGTATACATTTTCATCATATTTCATCTACATATTAATAATGCAATGTTTACAATATTGTATCGTTAGATTGATATGTTACTCTCATAAGAAAATAAAAAATATTAAACTTTCTAAAATGTTGTGACAAAATATGTGTAAGGAAAAATATAAAGAATTAATATGCCCTGTATGTATAAAACGATAAAAATCGCAGAATGTTGGGATTTGGCGTCAAAATTTTTTTCCCTTCAAATTGCTCCAAGTAATTCAATTGCAAACACAGAAAGAAACCTGTTTATCACATACGTCCAGGTGGCGCCATAAAAAAAGTCGCCAAATCCCAACGGCCCCTATTTTGCAATTTGGCCTATAAAACCTTTTCATAAAGTAACACTCAATTACTATGTAGGGTTTGTTGTGTATGTATTGTGTTTTTTTTTTTAATTTGTATAGTTCACTTAAATTGCTACCTATATAATATAAGTAAAACAATGAAGCAAAAAATAATTTTTTTTCTTCACTTTAAAAAAATATTAATTCTAGAGATTAATTGAATAATAATGATTGCATTTTATTGCGGTTTCGATTAATACTGCTGTATTGATATTATGTGATATTATGATTAATGCTTGTACACGGAAAAATGTTGTTGTTGGGAATATAATTTTAATATATAATTTTCATAATTCTAGATGCATTAGAATATAATTTTTATAATTCCAAATGCTTTTTTTCAACATTACGCTAATTCTGCTACGTTAATTCCTGATACGAGAACAACTTACACGGAGAAAATTCACTGCAATCCTGATATGTGGATAGTTTACAGAAAAAAATTCACTGAGATAATCCTGATGATATGCTGATAACTTACTGGCAGTATTTAAAAAAATTTACTGAGAGAATGCACTGCGGTAAACTTGGTGATTTGTTTGCAGCTTACTAAAAAGTAAATTTGCTGATAATTGCACAACCTACTGGGAGAACTTTCTTCAGTAAACCTTATATATTAAAAACTTAGGGAGAGAGAAAAACTTGATGATATGGATAACCTACTGACAGAAATCACTCTGATTAGTGGTTAATCAGTGAATCACAAAACATTGATTGATATCATGAAACATCGTGAAATCCCTGATTGATATCATGAAACAGCGTGAAATCCCTGATTGATTCAGTGACAATCAGAGATTTCTCGCTGTTTCATGTAAAGTGTGTGTGTCTGGAAGTAGAATTTTTTTGATCTTGTAGACTAACTACCTACAAATAACTGGTTCTCTTTTGCGTATAATGTAGAATAAAATTTAACCAAAAGACCTAAATTAATATAACATACGATACAGTCCTTATTAAAAAAAACTTTCAAAAAGTGTCTTATTGGCTAATTTTTTTTAAAATTTGAGTCTATTGGTTTATTTTAAATATCTTTCACGTGCTAATAATTGTATAATTACATAATTAACTTGTTCAAAATGATCGTCTGGTGAAAGCAAAAATTATTCTATTTCAAAATGAAAATTATATAATTATTAACTATAATAATTATATATTATATTATATTATAATAATATAATTAGATTATTATAATTATGTAATTATATATTTAATTTGTTCAAAAAGATCGTCTAGTGGATGCAAAAATAATTCTATTTCAAATTGAAAATGAGATTTTTCAAGAAAAAAAATCGTTTGGAATTTTATCGTTTGATTTTATTTTTTTAAGATTGTTGTTATGCATTTTGTTCTTACATTAAATTCTAAATTTTATGGGTAACTTGTATATCGGACCAGCTGATTGTATTACAAATTTTTTTTTCAGTTGCCCATTTTGTTTAATCGTAAATATTAAAAAAAATGTTTTCCTGTTTTGTTAAGAATTCTTGTACAATTTTATACCCTGGACAATGTAGACGACAGTTGAGTCATGGTCTTGTTGAAGCTGATGTACTTGAAGATTTTAATCCAGGCTAGAAAAACCGTCAGAGCCACGAGGTTGTTGAACTGCGTCTGCCAATATCTAAGAATTCGAAATTTGGATAACTGTCTGGTTGACTGAGTAATTCCTGAGTAAGCCGTCCATTACCATATTCCTGTACACACTGAAGCCGATACATAAAATAGATACCTGGAAATAAAGTAAAATAATGTTAATTTTTATCATTTCTTATATTTCTGATGATTATTAGATTGCTGGTTTAAGGTTTAATTCAGAGATGCACTAATCGCGGTTCATTCAGGTGTTTCGTTGGCCATCATATGTCGTATCATAAATCACATATCATATGGCCATCATATATCAATTTTACTTTAAAGTATAATCAGTTTTAGGGACTGGATGGCCGAATGGCTAGCGCTGTGGCGCTCGGTACCACAGGTTTCGGGTTCGAATCGGCTGTGCCGTGGATGTTTGTAGTGGTTCGGAATCCACTTTAAAGCGTAGGTGCCGCTCTAATACGATCGTAGAGCTTTGTGGGGAAGTAGTGTTACTCTCGTCCGTAGCATATCTTCACGCTACACGTGTCCCTGGTTAGTGCTAAATGAGTAACAGTGGTGCAGCCCTTGTCTATGGCATAAATATTATCTATATCTGTATTGCCAGCTGCAGTAGAAAAAAAGGACTTTAAATTTATAAAAATATTTTATTTATATTCAATTGTCTATAATGTGTTAGCCGAGATACAGATATATATGTAATTTTTTTATTTACCAGAATCATATTTTCTTTTAAAATTGCCCAAATAAAATTGATTGGGTTGTTGATAAATAACACTTTAAAATGCGCGTGTCTGTTTGAATGAACACATATTTATGAATAAGCAGTTTTATGTATAATATAAAAAATATCGATAATTTACTCACAATCAAATCGATAAATTAATTTTTACTAAAAAATCGAACCAAATGTTTATAAAATACTTATTCAACTATTTTACTATCACGTATTAAGTGGCTCGCTTTTTATTAAACAATATTATTTATTTACTTATTTATATAAATAAATGCAATACATATATGTTGGATAATTTTCGTTGACTTTTTTGCTGTATGGCTTGTGGCTGTTTTACAATGCGGTGCGTGGATTTTGCAATTCCAGGCAATTGTAGTTTGTTGTTGTGTATAATCCTCAGTGACCTGCAGTGCGGTACGGACATCCCAATGAGTTATTTACCATGGATGGAGGAAAAAAGAAGCAGGTTCTATTGTGATGGAGCACCCGTAGGTAGAAGTCTGGCTTGGTTCCGTGTTGCTGAAGAAGGTGGGTAGTGCCTTCCTGGAGGACTTTTAAGCGGAACTACATTTGCACCGCATTTGCCTGTTGTATAGGAGAAAACCCTGAAAAAATCCCATCAGATAGTCCGATGAACGAGGCAAGGGCACATCCCAAACGCCATCGAGCCTACTCGTTTTCTGAAACAGTGTCTACAACAATGCCGCCAGTGGATTGAACCTCAGACCTAATGCTCACCAATGATGGCCACTGCCAATGAGACACGAATCGGGCAATCGTAGTTTAATTAGAATATTAAAAAATCTTGGTGACTTTTTAATAAATGCTTCATTATAGAATGTTTTCTATTGTACATAATTTTAAATATTTTATTAAAAAATTTTATCTTGTGTGTAATTAAAGAAGCGAAACAAAGGTTTGTCATATCTTTTCGTAAAGCAACAAAATTATAAAACACAAATAATAAAAAAACAATATTTTTGAACTACAGAAGGAGGCAAATTAAGATTGTTTTAAAATACATTTAATTGATGAATAGTTTTATGATAAATAGTTTATAGTTAATATGATAAATAGTTTTACAAAAATTATTTATAACACTGACAATGAGCATAAAAGGGCAATCACACTGGAAAAAAATATTTACTGATATAATTCTGTAAGAATAAAATTTGTCTAAAGCTTATAAAATTTAAATTTAAAATAAAATATATGATAATAATATATAGTAATAATATAATAATAATAAATATGTAATTTATATCTAAATAAACTTTTAATTTAATTTTAAAATATACATTTTTTAGACTATATAAATTATGAGCGTATAATTATACAATAATAATAATAATAGTGCATTAAAATATATAATAATTAATTTTCTTTAATTTTTAAATTTCATTTCTTTAAATAATTGGTCATATTTACTGTGTTAGTTTAGGATAGATATTTTTAAATACATTAAATAATTTTTTTTTATGGATTAAAGTAGGTTAAGAAAAAAAATACTCACCGTAAGCACTAAGATATCTTGAACATTAAAAAAATCTTTGAAGTACTTGCATTTATTTCGTTTAATCTATAAAAAATTTTAATTAAAAACAAAATAATTGAATAATTATTAACTATTTAATTTTAAGTTGAATGTAGAAATATGTGTTTGCTAGCCATTCAAATTTTACAAGACATTTATTGTTTTATGAATTTTTAATTCACAGTGAGGTGCATTTTGTAAAATTTGTATTAATTTACAAAAATAGAGTTATCTTCTTTTAATTAATAAAGAAAAGATTTTTTTTTTTGGCTATTTATCAATGTGCCTTGTGTTATATACTTATGTATATCATAAACAATTTATAAATGAGTAACTTATTAAAATTATTTTTAATGTTTTTGCCTTTTAAAAATTAAAAAAAAGGCTTTAAAATTATGTTTCCTGTTTCATGTTAGAAATTGGCTGCTCACTTTATTGATTCACATTTTTGAAAGAATTCATAAAACTATATAATTTATTTACGAGTATTACTATTTTGAAACATTTTTGTAGCTATTAAAAAGGATTTGTCATTTCCCCCCTTACAATTGCCTAAAACTATTTCCTTTTTTTATTTATTTAATGTGCTTAAGTAGATCATCATAACTGACAAATCAACTTTTAATTAATATTGATATTGGTGACTTGATGGGCGCGACCACACCTCCACTTGGCTAATGGTGAACAGTGACTTGTGGTCGAGTCCTTTGCCATTTGTTAGAAAAATTAAATAAATTAGAAAAGGAATAAAAGTTCTAACATCAGAGAACAAAACCATTACAATTAAGACAGAAAGTCAAAGCTACAATAGAAGAGTAAAAATACAAAGAGAATAAAATAAAATAAAATCATCTCATAAACAAAAAAGTATTAAAAAATTAAAGGAATAAGCTCTGATGATAAATCCAATAACAAAATGCAATAAAAAAAAAACATTAACGAGGCGACAGCGAAACCGAAATATCTCCAGAAAGGAGGAAATTATTTGTTAATGTTAAGAGTATAGCGCGGTCTTTTTGCGATTTCTGGCTAGAGTGACGTCATAGTAGTATATTTTAAATAATTTAGAACGGGGTTAGTGGATCGGGAAACATAAAATGTTTTTGAAAGTTTCTCGACGAATCTACTTATTATGCGCAATCGTTTAATATGATATTTTAATCCCTGACAAAAAAATGATATCACCATAGACGCCCCAAATGTTCACACGTATATATTAATCTTTTTAAAAATTTTATGTCACAAATTGTTTTTAATTAATTTTTTCCTTTGCTGTTTACCAGTGTTTTCCAGATATTTATTTTCCATGTTTTTGCCAGACAAGAGAATGAAATGTGGGAGAATGAATGTAGTGTAAACCTGACTTAGATTGCCTTAGAGGCATTAAAATAAGAAAAACTTATTGAATCAACCAAAAAGCTAACTGAAACTATCACAGTCACTGATTCAAATAAAACTACAATCCCGCTGTTTAAAAGAAAAAGATGCCCTACTTCATTGATCCCGCATAGGTAATTTATTTATTGAGAAAGAGGGAATGGTTGAATCTATCTAGTTTCTTAAGCCAGAAAATTGCTATCTTATGGACCCACAGTATTGATATTTTAGCGATTTCTGTTTTTCAAATGATCTGACCGGCAACCCTAGACCTCTTATCAGTCTCTGGCCGCTTACAGAAAAAGCAAGCATATTTCGTTTCCATTGATTTTATATTCCTATTAATTTCCATAAATATGCCCGTTATCTTAAATTTATAATTCACTTTAATTTGTTTTTAATGAACAATCTGACCAAAAATGAATCATGAGAAATTTTTCAATGTATCAGCTATTTCGGCGATATTTAGTTTTGGCAAATCTTGTTGGGAGCCAATTTTGTTGGCAAATAGTATTTGGCAAATCTTATAATTTAAAAAAAAAATTATAAATAAATAAAATTGCTAAACTGATAAAAATTCTTACCTCTAAAATTTCTTCTATCAAGCAATATACTACAAAGACGGTAAAGATGATTTCGCAAACAAATATAAAGTAGTCACTTGTCGTCACATAACGAAGCAGCTTGACTGTTCGAAAAGACCATGATGGAATCATTCCACCTGTTGCCGGAAATTCGAACACTATTCTGTTCGAAAAATTAACAACAATAAGTTAAAATTAAAAATTAATAAATACATAAATATTCTTTAAATTTTCTTGTAAATTATAAGAGTAAATAACATTGAAATGACACAAAGCTTTTATTGATAATAAAACTTTAAAATTCAATATTTTAAAATACAGACGTAAATACATTGCACTTTAAAATTTTGAAAATAAGCGCAATACTATAGAATGTTTATTTCTTACTTGGCGATGCAAAATAAGTTGAGATTTGCATTATAAACCGTGAAGTCAAAGAAAAACAGCTCTAGTTGCCCTCGATATCCACAAATTTTCCTTAAGGAACGCCATTACTGCTCTGGATTCCGCTTGACTGGTACCTAGATCTGCATAAGAGCCAGCACCACTGTAGGTGGCCAACAGTCCCCAGTGACTGGAACCTCCAAGCTCACGTTCTGAGAAGTAGTTCCATCTGCAACATAATCTTAATTTGTAGTTGTCAATTAAAATAAGTCCAAGAAATAAAGGTCAAACTATAGACTTTGTTATGGTGGAGGGTTCTAGATATCCGAATTATCACGTTTTATTCAGTTGTATGATACTCTAAAGCAGGGGTCTCCAAACTACGGCCCGCGGGCCAAATCCGGCTCGCCATTGTCATCAATCCGGCCCGCGACAGCGAATAGATTGTTGGATAAAACACAGAATGACAATAACTCGGTTTTATTTACTTGCTAGGTAAAGCTCAATGACAAGCATAATACGCAGAAAATTTAACTTAAGCATAAAAACTAACAAATAATTAAAATGAATCCCACTAACATTATAGACTAGTGAACATCCCGCGGTTACCCTCGGTAGTTATACCTACCTATTTCCGCTTTTAACCAATAGATGTCGTCAAGTGTCCCGGTCATATCGATAAACACAATAGTAATTGTAGTAATTGAACAAGCGAATTTAGCAAGCATATGCTCGCTCAGAACGCGTACTCGGCGATTAGTCTAAAAATTATAGATAATGGCAGAAAAACTAAAATGGGTTTGGCCCTTGGTACTTACTGAGTAAACAGTATGGCCCTAAGGGTGGAAAGTTTGAGACCCCTCTTTTCTAAAGCATGAAACATGCTTTTGCAGCAAAAGAATCATGACTTGTTGATTCTTCTAAATGTTATACGACCTCTTGCTATTGCAAATATATTATACAAATTTCTCCATACAAACAAACTTTTGCAAATATGCAAATAATTATACAATAGTTTATGGGAAGTTCTTATAGTTAATATTAATTGGCAAATTTTATAAGGAGTTTTAGTTGAATTTTATAATTAATTTTCATTAAAAATTTTTTGTTGTTGTTTATTATCCCACTTGGTCGACAGCAACATCGAGATCAAGTCCATGAACATGTGGGTTCTCATGGGAAGAGTGAAATCAGATTACAGATCAGATTTACCTTAATTTTACAAGTTATGCAATATTTAAAATAAAAAAGGTTCATATAAGATCATCCTGAAAATTTTTCGCTTTATAATAGTTATTGTATAACTGTACGTCATCTTAATAACTTAGAAAATCAAAGGTCAATGATCATAAAATTTCCCATGACTGTAATAAAATACTTACGCTGTTCCATTCATCACGCCAAATGATCTTTTGTCTTCCACTTGAGGTGAGTAGACGTCGTAGCATTCTGAGATTGAGGATTTGAAGTCGTCGTGAACCACACAAGAATCGTTCCTGACCCGCAGCATCCTCATTCTGGGAGAGCCCAGGAGTCTGTTCTCGTACAGGACATTCCTGTCCTCCTGCAGTGTCGGTGTACCGTCATTGTCGTACCACTTCTCCCAAAACAGACAATCGTGCAATACGTACTGCTCAAACTGAAACAAACGACGCAGCAAATTATTTTTATTTAAATTTTGGGAATTATTGTTACTAAGAGCATCCTGCATTTATTTTGCTTTTGTAATCTTTTATTTATTTAGATCAGGGATGACTGGAAAGACCCTGGGCTATATATGTACACACTGTAACACACACACAATAAATAAATAAAAAAATATTAATAAATCATATTTAAGCAATAAATAATGTTCATCAGTTATCGTGCAAAACTGAAATTAGTAAACAGACTAAATAAAAAAATAAACAACTGTAGAATTCCAAGCAATTTTTATAAAATACATGTGAAAAAAAAAATTTGTAATGCACGTGAATAAAATTTGCTTTTTAAAAGCGTATGAAAGAAATTTAAAAATAATAAAAAAGAACTATAAAATTTCAAATGATTTAAAAAAAAGGAACGTGAAGGAAATATTATAAAAATGTACGTGAAAGGCATTTAAATAAGCCAATAAGAATAGCTCTTGAAAGAAATTATAAAAAAAAAAAAATAATAAACCAATAAGAAACATGGAAAGTGGTCCAGGACATCGCTGACCCACTCTCCTCAAAAAAATGGCCATATATTTTACGGGTAATAATACATTTAGGCAGATTTAATGCCTTTCTTTTTGTAATTAAAATAACTATATCTTAGTATACAATATCGTTCTAAGTTTTAAACTTTTTTTTTAACAAAACATTGCAGTTTGATTCAAACGCAAACTAGGATATTAACATTTTAAACATTTCAATTATGAATAAAAGCACTTATATCACTTTAAAACAATGGCTTATACTTTTCGGCGTATATAAATTAGGTTAATGAAAATGCCCAAGAACAAAAGCATGTATTATGAAAGGTGAAGCTGCTGGATTTAGAAAAAGACTAACTTAGAGTTTAATGAAATTACAACACCTGAATTTCAAAAGCCTTTTGGAGTTGGAACAAATTTGATTGTCTTTTCAAAAGCGAGTCTTTCTCAGTTAACCCGCTAAAGGATTGTAGATTTTTTATATTTATTCACCTCCATCACTTTGTTGTAAAAAGATTGTATTATTTTTAAAACTGGTAAAGGAATACAATTGTAAATTCAGACAATAGATTTAATAATTAAAAAATAAAGAAAGCTTTTTTTCTTATACAAAATAGCATTAATCTTCAAAAAACGAACCATAATAAAATAAATCTAATAATAATACAGTTCTTTAACAACGCATAGTTTCTAGTTTAGTTAAACAAATTGTTAAATAAATCTAATAATGATTTATATCATTAATCTAACAATGCATAGCTTCTATTTTAGCAAAACAAATTCTTTTAAAAACAAAACTATATACGAAAAGAAATACTGGGTCCATCAAATCTAAAAGTTAAACTTGTTATGAATAAAAACTTACTCTCCAGAAATCAATGATCTGTGTGGATCCTTTTACATTGTTTCTGGTATCTTCATAGGGCGATTCCAGGAATAGTTCGCTGATCACTTTGGTCAAGTAATACATGTTAGGACTCATCATCCCAAAAGTCACTAAGACACATAAAAGAAGTGGCATTAGGACCCACAACAGAAATTAACGAAATTCGAGATAAAGTTGGTGATGAGAGAAGATCACTCTGCAGTAAACAAAGTAACTCTTTCTAAGTTATTTTTAGTCTAGATATTTGATATTATTTTTTATTCATTGTTTCTTTATATACTTATTAATATATGAGATATTAATAATAAATAAATATTATTTAAAGGAATATATCTGAAATTAAAGTATAGAAATAAAAAATTATATTAATGATGTAATGTAGTAAATGTAATGATAGATGTAATGATATTTATAAATGTATTTTTGAAAAGAAAATTATTATTAATAGAAATTTTGAAACCATATTTATTATATATATTATTAAATTCTTTTTACTATAATATTTTACAATTGTTTTTCGAATTATATAAATAAAAAGCAAAACACAATTTAACTGAAAGAATAAAGTATAAATTAAATAATTAACATCATTATATAAATTTTCTATGTTTATATGGTGAAAAAAATTATGAAATATTTTCAATATTTTATAATATTTCATGCAATATTAATCTTGCACAATGTAAGAAGTTATTAATATTATTAATTAACAAAATTATACATTACAAAAATTATTGTAACACATTTGTAGCATTGGAATAAATAATATTACTAATAATAGATAGAGTTTTGAGAAAATTATTGAAATTGCTCTACATAAGACTTGGTAAGTATTTAATGTAAATTCATTCATTAATTGCATTTTATGTAGTTGTAGAGCATATAAATGTAATTTCGTAATCTTGATAATTGATAACTCTATAATCGATAATTGACAATTCTGAATCTTCTATTAGAATGGACTATTAAAAGCGTATTCTGATTTTAACTTTTAAGTTAATTGACAGCTTGTAAAATTGCCTACATGCAGAAGAAAATAATGATAACAACTTATATATTAATAATAATATATTTTACAACTTCATGTCATTGTAATTGCTCATGCGTATCAAACTTCTTGATATATATTCAATTGCATAAATTTATTACTTGATATTTTTATATAATTAATAATTGGTAAACTATGGTAAATTTTATGTACCCCTTTCAGATTTTTTTGATAATCTTGTTGAACCTAAATAATGCATACAAATCTCGTCATTCATTTTACATTAAAAAGTTACAATCAAAAATTGTTAAAGTGATAAATAAACTTTTCATAAAACTGAGTCAAAATAGGTATCACGGACACAGAATTTGGGTTGTAGACGTAAGTTTGTTCGTATACGATAAGTTTGTCTATGTGCTAAATCAAAATAAATGAGAATGATGTAATTTACATTAGGTTATCGTTTCGTATGTCTGTCCATATATTTAGAAATTCTAACGGAAAGAAAATGGCATAATTTACATTAGTTTAAGCATGCTATGTTGGTTAGGTTCTCTCATTCGTGTAATGATTCTTACCCCGTGTAAAATTCTAAGTGTAGTTTGATATTTATATACTCTTTTATTACTTTTTATATTGAAGAAAAATCAAAGCTAAAATGTTTTATTCACTTAAATGTTAATGAAATTAATATTATTTTAACTAAATTCCTAAACATCAATAAGTGATAGTGAAATTTTGCCATTTTCGATTATATTATACAGGGTGAGAACGAAGTCTTGTTCTGATTATAAAAAAATTATTACAAAATAACTGTTGAAAATAATAATGTAATTTTGGTATCACTGATTGTTCACTTTTAACAGTTTTTCGTGCTATACATCTGAACAAAATTGTTGTCGAAAACGAAGACTTAAATGTCGGCATTTAAAACGAAGACATTTATTAGTTTTTCTTATGAATCAATTATTCATGTCTGCCGAAAGGTATATAAACATTATGCCCATAACTAGGGATTGGAGAATCCATATGTTTTTGCACAAGTAGTGAGAGACAGTCCTAAAGTAATGTTTAATGCTGCCTCATGCATAACGAGGTTATTAGGCCATTTTTTCTTCACTGAAAAAAAAAACATCAACCGTAACGTTTACTTAGGCATATTTGAACTTTTCATCATATTATTAGAATTTCAACCATGGAATATTTATCAACACAATGGAGCTCCTTCTCATTGGGATTCCAATATGAGACATTTTAAGGTCGGGGGATTGGAAGAATGGATCAACACCATAGTCACCTGATATTATTTCTCTTGGTTTTTTTTTATTTTAAATGTTAATCCTCTCCTTACCAGTTGCTGACATCTAAGAACTGAGCGTTGGGATAAAATATACTGTGTGCTATTTCATATGACGTTAAAGAACACCTGGCGATAACAACTTTGATATTTTCTGATCAAGAGGGCACACATTGAAATTTACGAAAGTAAGTGGTCTTCTAAAACTTCATAAAAAGTATCCCAATGTTTTCCCTGTATAGGGCAACTCAGCTCTAGGCACAGTGATGTGGTGTAGTATAGTAGTAGTAGTACTGGCAATGTATCCAAACATGCATATGCCTAGTTATAATTTTCACACAATACATTTTTTAATCAGAACAAAACTTTGTAACCCTGCATAATTATATTGTGATAAACAGAGATCTTAGATTTTTTTGTAGAGAAAATATATTTACGTAGAGTTTTTTTTATCCAATATGATATTGTAAGCTATTTTGGGTTTCTAAAATCCATCAAATTCTTTAACTGCATTTAAACTTTTCAAATATTTTATTTTGCCTTATATTGTATGTATTATTTTATTGTTTGTTGTTGCACAGTGTGTTTTTTGAGTACTGGTGAATGACCAGTGAAACGAATTTCCAACCTTTGCTGGAAATAAGCAAAATTGTTAAGTATTTGCAACTCACATATGCACAGTATTGTAAGGAAAACCAGGTAGATGACCAATTCCTTTATTGTTGTCTTCTACATACCACTCTCGGTCGGCTTCAGCATTGCCCACCATTTGCCGAGTCGCCCACACACCTGCAAACAATAATGATTTGCCATAAGTCATTTCGTTGATGTTGTTGTGTCAGTAGAACATGACTCGTAAAAATACAAAGTTTGTAATAAGGTGGAAAGAAAAACATCACAAGGAAACTTGTAGAAGGACAAAAAAGCTAAAATTCGTATGACAGAATAAGCAATTTATTTCAAATAAATTTTGTTAAAATAACAATAAAAAAACAAAATATCATTTCAAATTATTAAATGTGCATTTTTTTTGTCACTATTTCATCAATCGAACATAAATACATAAATTTAAGTTATGGTTAAATTTTTATTGATGGATGGGCAATAAAAGATGAAATTTGTCATTTAAATGATACTTTTAAAAGATTAAGACAGTAATTGTTAAAATAGTCAATGTTTATTTAGTATTATTATTTCTCAAGTTATGGGCAGTGTTTTTTAAGGCAAATTCATTCATATTTATTAGTAAATCTCATTCAATTGTCTAAACTTAACAGTAATGAAGAAATTATGTAGTAACCAAATAAGGTGTAATTCATTAAAACGGAGAAAATTAATAAGTATTAATTTTTTGAATATTAACAGTTTTCCACCAAATAAGGATAAAATATCATGTATGCATTTATGTGTGTGTGTGTATATATGAAATATGAACATGAAGTATATATATACATTACACACGTATGTACATGAAGTATATATACACTTTTTTCTATTTATAAAACGAATCAAAATCATCTCAGTTTTCAAATATACTCCCTAAAATTTTTATAATGATTGGAAATAAAATATAAACCTACAAAAATTGCGTGCTGGATAAAAACAAAAAAAGCAATTAAAATGTTTGCTTTTCGTGATTTGATTCGGAACTCGGCAAAAGGTTTCCAGAATGATTGTGTGAATCGTTCATAAAAAACGACAAAAAAAATCGTTTCCATAGCAACGAAATTAAAGCGTCGTCAATTGTTTTCGAGGAGTGATACTATAAAATCCCACTTTCTTAACGGTCATTCCATTCAAGTTGTTCTGTGTTTAATTAAAATATGTGCTACAGACCCAATAAAATCCTGGAATAATGAGAACTATAAAACGGAATTAAAGGTCAGAGTAGGAAACTTATTTTCCTATTTATTTTTTGCAGTTACTTTGGATGCAAGTTAGCGCTTTAATTCTTGACCTACTTCTAAGAAACACACATTAATCTTTTAACTATTGCTTAATATTCATTCAGATTCTACGATTGCTTTATATGGAAAGTATGTAGGCTATATTATTAAAAGACACTTGTATTTATATAGTTAATTGTTTTTATACAAAGAATAATTTTCTGGATTAAATTAATTCTTGATTACTGTATAATAAATTTTTAAATTGCTAAAATAAAAAAACCCCATTTCAGTCCCAATTCAATAGAATATAATTGGAAAATAGTATGCGAAATAAATACTTAATACACAAATTTCTATAGATTTGAACAAACAATATTTAGACCGACTTCTACGATACGATAAGGAACTTCTACAAAAAAAATATCCAAATTCTACGATTGCTTTATTAAGAAAGATCTAATTCTACGATTGCTTTATAAGGAAAGATCCAAATTTTGCGATTGCTTTATAAGGAAAGATCCAATTCTACGATTGCTTTATAAGGAAATATCCAAATTCTGCGATTGCCTTATAAGGAAAACATCCAAATTCTAGGATTGCTTTATAAGGAAAACAGTCAAATTCTAGGATTGCTTTATAAGGAAAGCACGAGACTATATAATTAAAAAAAAAAAAGACACTGACATTTATATAGTTAATTTTTTATATGAAGAATAATTTTCTGGATTATATTAATTTTTGATTACTATATAATAATTTTTTTAATTGTTAAAGCAAAAATTTATTTCAGTCCCAATTCAATAGAATATAATTGGAAAATAGTATGGAAAATAAACATTTAATACACATTCTATAGATTTGAGCAAGCAATTTCTATACCTACTTCTGTACGAAACACGCATTAATCTTTTAAACTATTGCTTAACGCTCCATCCAAATTCTACGATTGCCTTATAAGGAAAGATTCAAATTCAACGATTGCTTTGTAAGGAAAAAACACGAGGCTATATCATTAAAAAGGCACTTTCATATATACAGTTAAAGGTTTTTATACGAAGAATAATTTTCTGATTTAAATTAAATCTTGATTATTGCATAACATATTTTTAAATCACTAAAGCAAACAACTCATTTCAGTCTCATTTCAATAGAATAGAATTGTAAAATAGTATGGGAAACAAACACTTAGTGCAGAAATTTCTATAGATTTGAACAAGTAATATCTAGTCCTACTGACGAAACGCACGTTAATATTTTAACTATTGCTTAATGCTCATTCAAATACTACGATTGCTTTGTAAGGAAAGCACGAGGTTATATCAATAAAAAAAGGCACTTTCATATATACAGTTAAAGGTTTTTATACGAAGAATAATTTTCTGATTTAAATTAATTCTTTGATTACTGTATAATATATTTTTAAATCGCTAAAGCAAACAGCTTATTTCAGTCTCAATTCAATAGAATAGAATTGGAAAATAACATAAGGAGTAAAAATTTAATGTTATTATACAAATTTCTATAGATTTCAATAAACAATATGTAGATCTACTTCTAAGAAACACACATTAATCTTTTAACTATTGCTTAATGCTCATTCAAATTCTACGATTGCTTTTATAAAGGAGAGCACGAGGCTATATCATTAAAAAAAAGAAAGACACTTGCATTTATACAGTTAAACGTTTTTATATCTAAATAATTTTCTAAGTTAAATTAATTCTTGTTTACTATATAATAAATTTTTAAATTGTTAAAGCAAAAAAATCCATTTCAGTCCCAAGTGAATAGAATATAATTGGAAAATAATATGAAAAGGAAACATTTAATATACAAATTTCTTTAGATTTGAAGAAGCAATATCTAGCTTCGACGTATTATATGTTGTTCTAATGCAGCTGGCAATACAGAGACAATTAGTCTTTATGCCCTAATTTTATGTTATTTTCGATTCCTTGTTCCCCATTTGTAAATTCTATTAGCATTTTGGTACTATATTGTTCTTTCTAGATGCATTCGCTCTTAAGGTGCTTTACCACTAGACACAAAAAAATCATGCCGTAAAAAGGCAAGCAATCAAAAACATAGTTTGGTTTGTCGCTCTACGGTCATTTTGTGCACATTTTAGGCCAACTAGACCGGGACCTACAGTTTAACGGGGATTCCAAAGCACTAACAAATATCCATGCCAACGCCAGGATTCGAACCTGAAGCCTGTTTTACCAAAGGCTAGAGAGCTAGCCCATTGAACATCAGGACGCAATCAAAACCATCAGAGGGCCGGACATGAAGCTTTTGAGTGATTGGATCAAAGCTTCATGTCTGGTGGAAAACTACGCTTAGTTCTTTGAGTAGGGTATTGTTTGAATTTGAGTAGGGTATTCTTTTCTTATATTTTAATGATTTGATAGTAATTGCGTACAATATATATATATTAAAAAATAAATGAATTAATTACATTTTAAGTATTGTTATAATTTGTTATAATTATTATTATTTACTTAAATATCATGGAGTTTAATTTTATTAAAAAATACAGGTTGTTTTTAATGTCAGAATGGTTATTCCCACCTTTGATGATTCCCACCACCCATGCCAGCACCCAGTTCGCTCCTTTTCAGGCACAATATCTGTTTCATCAGCTTGGATGTAAAGATCATTCACCGTGATGATCTTTAACCACCATGATGATTTTGATCTTCTTAGGTTATTTAAAAACTTTTATTAGAACTTTAAGTACTGTTATAATTTATTATAATTATTATTATTTATTTGAATGACAGAAAATTTAATTTATAATTTTATTAAAAAATTACAGGTTATTTTTAATGTCAATATGTTTATTACCACCTTTGATACTATCATCAGTTTGGATGTAAAGATCGTCCACCATACCAACAACTAGTTTTAATCTTCTTAGGTTCTTTTAAAACCTTTAAATCAGGTACGATATCTGTTTCATCAGTTTGGATGTAAAGATCGTCCACCATGATGATCTTTAACCATCATGATGATTTGATCTTCTTAGGTTTTTTTAAAACTTTTATTAGATTTTATGTACAGTTATAATTTATTATAATTATTATTATTTACTCGAATTACATGAAATTTAATTTATAATTTTATAAAAAAATTGCAGGTTATTTTTAAAGTCAGAGTGTTTATTCCCACCTTTAATGCTTCGCATGCACCCATGCCAGCACCCAGTTCGTTCCTTTTCAGGTACGATGTCAGTTTCATCAGCTTGGATGTAAGGTCGTCCACCATGATGCCTTCATCGTCATCTTTCGCCGTTCCACCCCAAGCTTCTCCAACTTCATCATCCGCAACAGAAGGTCGGCGACGTTTGGCGATTTGTTGTCCAGCCATGCTGAAATGAAAAGAAAAAAAAGAATTAAAACTTTTGGCATTCATTATTGTTATGTAAGGATTTTCTTACTGTTTAATTTTTTAATTCCATAGGTGTTCAATGTTCTTTTGATTATATATTTAAGAAACTCATACTTCGCAAGAATTATTCTTCATAAGATAATTTCTTTAATCGAAATATCATCGTCTAGTTTCAGTCGGTGATTTGGGTCAAAATTTTAAAAAATAAATAAATGATATTAAAATATTTCATTAAGATTGGCAATGGCAAATTATTATCCATGATAAGTTTAAAATATCATCCTAATTCAAAAATAATAAGAAAAAAATGGTTGATTCTTTATTCAATTGATAATACCTAGAAGGATGTATACACTTCTATCTAAGTATGACTAATAGAGTTTTTTTTTTTCTTTCTGGTTAACTAATTTTTTTTTTTGTAAATAATATTTTTTATATGACTTAATTTTATGATCAACTTTAATTTTCTGTATAAAATCTACTGCGTTATATAAACAGATGACATAATTTTTGAGTCAAAAACTATGTCTTCGTCAGCAGGGTTATGTTATTCGTCATGTTTACGCTATGTTATGCATTTTATGTCTACAGTCAGCAGCGGCTTGTAATCTGTGGTTCATTCACACCTGGTGTTTGACGAATGGAATACTAATCAATTATTGTTTTTGTACTCATATTAAAGTAGGAAAATGGGCCTGAATGGCCGAGTGACTAACATTCTGGCGCTCGGTGCCACAGGTTTATGCGAACCATTACAAACATCCGGCGGTGCCATGGATGTTTGTAGTGGTTCGGAATTCACTTTAAGCAGTAGGTGCCATTATAATATGTCTGTAGAGCTTAGGGCTGACAACCCTATCCTGTAAAAGAGTTAGCGTCACTGCGCCAAGTCAGACTTCTACCTACGGGTGCTCCATCACAAGAGAAGCTGGCCCCTTTTAATTCAACCATGAGAGCACGCGGGTTCGTGGGCTTGATTTAGATGTCTCTACCAATGGGACAAGAAACAGCAAATAAGGAAACGTTTTCAGTTAAAAGGAATTTTTATATTAGAATTACATAAAAATTGTTATAATAATCGAAACCACAAACAAGATATACATTTAAGTACCATAGTGAAAACAAAAGACGATGATTTTTTTCCTGGGGATTTGCAATCTTCATATCTGCTAGAAAGATTAAAATCTTGATCAGTATCAGAGCTAATTATAAATTTGTCTTTTTGTAAAGTTCTTTAATTTTCCTTCCAGGCTTTTCCATCCACAATCACGCACCAATGTAGGATGCCCATCGCATTTTGTCTACTTAAAAGCTCTGTTCCCGTTTAATGTCCACAACTATCATATTGCCCGATTCGTTGCTCAGTGGCAACGCGCGCCGTTGGTGAGCATTAGAGGAGATTCAATCCACTGGAGGCTTTTGTTGTAGACACCGTTTCAAAAAACGAGGAGCCTCGATGACGCTTGTGTTGTTTAGCATCTTGCCTTGAATAGGACTGCCTGGTGGGAGTTTTCCGGGTTTTATCTCATACGATACTCAAGTGCAGGTAGTTTCCCCTAAAAGACCTCCCGGAAGGCACTTCCCTCCTTTTTCAGCGTCACAGAGCCGAGTTAGATTTCTACCTACGGGTGCTCCATCCCAACAGAAGCTGCACCCCCTTTTCCCTTCCTTCATGAGACCACACGGGCTCTTGGACTTGGTCTAGATGTTGCTGTCTACCGAGTGGGATAAGAAACACAATCATATTTCTTTTTACATGTTTTGAAAATTTTTAATTTTCTCTCAAAAAGTAATGCGCATTTTTTAGCAAAAAGCATTGTTAGGTGTAAATTACATATAATAGTTTTTTCACGAAACTTCCCATAAAATATATAAGCGAATTATGTGTTATAGCCCATAATTCTCAACACAAAATTCTGAAACTTTTTAATGTATAATTTTTGCAGATTATTGATAGAAAATTAATGTGAGCATTATTTTCTATTTCATTTTTAGTACAACATATTTTTGAATCTTACGAAAAGCGGCCATTATTATTATTTAGCAGAATCCAAGTCACGGAAGTTCATAGCAAATTCAGAGAAAGTACTGCTTAAATCTATGGCAATGAATATTTGACAGAAGTCAAATTTATAGTACTCTAAAAAAAACAATTTATGATCAGGAATTTCAATAATAATGAATTATAAAATTATTAATACACAAAAGATAGTTTTTAGAACCAAATTAATTCTTCTTTAGATTATTTTCTGCAGGTGTTAAGTAGAAAATAATTTTTTTAAATAAAAATAACTCATCGATATTAATTTAATTTTTCATTAAAAGGTAAATTTGAAGAAATGTCGAATTTTTAAATACATCTTGTTTAAAAATGTTATTTTGTGTAACAGATTTTTTAGTACAACATACTTCACACATTTGCCAATCTTACGTAAAGTGGTTATAATTATTATTTAGCAAAAACCAATTCAGTGAAGTATACATACTGTAAACTGTATGCTGTATAGTTTATACATATATGCTGTATACTGTATATCATAGAAAAGTTCAGAGAAAAGTACTGCTTAAATCTATGGCAAGACAGATTTGCCAGAAGTAAAATTTATAGGACTCTAAATCAATTAGAATGAAATAAAAATTTATGAACAGGAATATCAATAATAATGAATTACAAAATTATTTATAATAATTCTCTTTAGAACTTTAGAAAAGATACAAAAACAAAAATGTTTAGAACCAAAAACTAATTCTTCTTTACTTTATATTGTGCAGGTGTACAGTGAAAATAATAATTTTTTTAATAAAATTGATAATCGAAGTTAATTTAATTTTCATTAAAACGTAAATGTGGAGAAATGTCTAATTTTAGATACATGTTGTTTAAAATGTTGTTTTGAATAACAAGGATAGACCAATAATTTTCCATTAAACGACAAATTTGTAGCGTTACACTGGAATATAGTGCATGTCATCCACTTTAATAATTTAATCTTATATTACTAAAATTGCCATTAAATACTAGATTATTGAATGGTATTTTTTGAAAATTAGTTGCAGATTTCCATTTCATAATTTTTACACACATATTAGACTGGGATTAAATTTTGAATCACTTTTCTGTTTTTTTAAAAGACATGAAAGTTAACTCTAATTTTTTTTATTGCACAATAAATTAGAAATAACTTATCTCGAAAACTATATTTCTAAATGTAGCATGTTAGGAATTTTTATCAGATCTATAGAAATAAAAATATGAGAAATTTATTTGTTTAAAACAGCAATAACAAAGTGAATTATGTAGAAAATGAAACATTAATATTTGTAATGTATTAAACTAAAATTGACAAATTTTGTCAAATTCAAAGTTATTAACTGGACGGAGAGTTTTTTTGACAAACGAATGTTTCTTACATAAAAATGGGTTATTGTTAAATGAATATTATGGTTAATAGCAGAAAATTAGTCATTCATATATTCTTTTATTAGAAAATTATATGGAGCATAATTGATCAAACTTGCAGTTTTTGTAGCATAATATTTCTTAGTTCTCCTATAATAGAATTCAATACCAAATAATTTTTCTAACAAATATTTATACATTTAAAAGCAATATTTGTACAATATACGGAATTTTGAATAGCAAAAGTTAAAATTTTTTTTTTATAAAATTAGTTATTTAGTAAGAGTAAGTCTTAATTGTAATAATTATAATTTTTATTAGCGCACAATATTTAATTAAATGCTTAAAATCCTTATAAGTATAAAAATTATATAGAAAGTAAAAAGATTAAAAAAGAGATATGATAATACTAATAATAAGTAATAAGACAATTTGGTTTTACAGTAAAAACCTACAAAAATTAATTTTTAAAAAAATATTTTAAAAATTAAAAAAAGTATTTTTCTTATTGGAAAAAAAAAGACCTTTCGAAATATTTAAAAAAATTAGTACTTAATTAGTGCTGTTGCATTACTTATATACAATTATAATTCAATAGTGTCATAGGTTTTACTAGCATTTTTTACTAGCATTGAGGACTTTCAAAAATATCAGCATGTATTTTATTTTTGTACGTTGCATAGGAAATAAGTATCAATAGAATTGAAAATTAAAATTCAAGAATATTCTACGAAATAATTTTGTTATCCTTTTAATCATTTAAACATTTATGCTGTTCTAAAACGTATTTTTATATATGATCGACATTATTACAAATTTTCTTTTAAAATAGGAATTTGAAAACTTATTTAATAATTGTAATAGTTATGCATGTGTTGTAATTTTTATTACTTAAAGCCTACAAAGCTAAAATGTCAAAAAATGTTTTTCTTTTTATCAAATATTTTTATATTTTAAAAGTAATAAAAAGTACATAAAATTATAAATTATTCTTACCCAATTGAATAAAACCTTTGATATTTATTAAAAAAAAATCAGTTTTAAAAAGAAATATCATAGTTCCATGCTTTCTTCTCTTCATAAATATTTAACTAAATTATATAAATGTTGAAAATGTCTTGAATATTTCCTTTAACATTAATTTGCATTTTTTGTCTTTCTGTTTATATATGCCATGAGTAATTTCACAGAGCTAAATGTATTACCATATTTACTTGCTATGCTAAATTTATTAATAAATACGTTAGTCTAATTAAAATTCTTTTCTGTATTACTACTGAAATAATTTTGCTATCAAATGTGTATACATTTAAAAAATAACATTTGTATAATATTCGGAATTTTAAATGACGACAATTAAAATTTTTATTTCCTAATTAAATTGATAATTTAATAATTAGTTTAGCAAAAATAATACTAGTTTCATGTAATGCAATATAATATAATAATAGTGTATATATAATAATTTAATACTACTAATTTCATGTCATAATAATGTTAATAATTTCTATAAAGTAGAACTGTTTTCTAATGACAGTGTGTTTTTTGGGAGAATATGATTCTACCCTCATTTCATCAGTATATACTTTATATCGAGAATATACTGTATAAGGATATATTGTAATGGCATGAAACTATTTAACAATTTTCAAGAGTGCTTTTGAGGATATTTTTGATAAAATCTATTTATAAAACTACCAAAAATATTCACAACTCTCGTACGTAGAAGGTCTGGTTTGTCGCTCTACGGTCATTTTGTACACACGAGAGCTAAACAGACAGGGATCTATGGTTTAAATTGGATTCTGAACCACTAATAAACATTCAGGCCACCTCCAGGATTCAATCCTGAAGCCTATGGTACCAAAGGCCAGAGCGCTAGCCGCTTGGCCAACCGGCCACACTTGTGCGTAGAGGCCTATAGCGTGAATCCCAAAATTTCAAGGCCTTTTAGTGTATAATTAACGTAGGAATTTGAGGTAGTAAATAATAAAATATGTTATGAAATATTTTTATAAAACAATTTAAATGAAAAAAAAAAAATAATTCAATTCAGTAAACAAGCTATTCAAACTTACAGAATATCGGAGGTTCGTCTCAATCAAGTGAAATGGCCAAGACAGCGATCATTGTAAGAACCCTAAACCTTCTCCCAGCCTCACTTAAACCACTTCTAATTCACTTTTTATTGTTAGACCCATTAGCGTGTATGGGAATGTTGAAAGAGATAGCGCATCCCATGTTGCTAAGAGATACTGAAGCTTTCGTGCTGTGTGTTTAGTACACAATCCAAATCTCTGTCCTGGAGTCACGCGATTTAGTTATACAAGGTTCTGACCTTATAAAAGACTGTAATTTGCATGAAAACAACAAATTGAGGCGCCTTATATTTCGTGACCGGCATACTGAAGTTTGCTTCTTGTATTTGGCGTTCTTTTTTATTATAGGGAGATAAAAATAACATGGGGTTGTTTTTTAAAGAGCTAATTCCGCTTTAAAGTTTTTGCATACATATTTATTAAACACAGTTTTCACGTTGAACGTGTTGCGACATGATAAAATTATGTTTAAAAGGGAAAAAAAATGAGTGTAATTTTTCGTGTTATTGATTTTATGACATTGTTTTATGAGGTTCATGAAATCTTGAATAATTTTACTGTGTTGGATTTTATACTTTTATGTACATATATATTTTTCCAGTGCAGCTGGCTAACATTTAGACAGTTGTCTTTTATGCCTTAAGTCAAGCGGCGCACAGAGTTACCCATTTAGAACTACCCAGGAGGTGCGCGTAGCTTGAAGATAAGCTACGAATGCTGAGTAACAATATAACTCAACGCTCTACGGTCCTATTAAACCGGGGCCTACGGTTCAAAGTGGATTCAGAATCACTATAAACATCCATGGCACAGCCAGGACTAGAACCCGAAACCTGGGGTACCGAGTGCTAGAGCGCTAGCCACTCGTTTATAAGACCTCCACTTTTATGTATTTAGAATATTATACTTCTTTGTTCTTCTGAACTGTGAAGATTTTACCACTTTACAGATAGATTTTTACTTCGGTGGTAATCATCATTGGTTTCTTGCGTTAATAATGAATAAAATTAAATTAGAACACACACTCCTCTAACCCAACAAAAGTATTCTTCACGCTCCTGACCCTCTCTGTCTCCTGTGGTTAATCAGGAAGAAATGGAAGTGTCTCACCTTGCTTCCTGTTTTTGCACGCCTCCTGTTTCTTTATGGAAGCTTTACTGGATTGCCAGACTCATGGATTATGTTAAGTTGTTAAGAATCTATGACATCAGTGCCAGCAAATCAAATTTGATTTGATTTGCTGGAATGTAGGTGGATTGTTCCAAAACAAGAATGAGGATATTTAAAATGGCTCTTAGGTGTTCTGTCTTTTTCAGGATATTGCCGCTAGAAACAGTCACTTTCTGACTCCCTGACCCTCTCTGTCTCCTGTGTGAAAACCAGGAAGAAATGGATGTGTCTCACCTTGCTTCCTGTTTTGCACTGCCTCCTGTTTCTTTATGGAAGCTTTACTGGATTGCCAGACTTAAGTGGATTATGTTAAGTTGTTAAGAATCTATGACATCAGTGCCAATTAATTTGCAATTATCATTACATTTTTTGGATGTTAAAGTCTGCATCAAAATGTCTGCAGCCATCTTTTCTGTTGGTACCTAATTTACTGTGAGTTCACCACTTTCATACACTTCGATGACAACGAATACCTATATGTTTTGTATATTAGTGAAATGTTGCATCTTTCGAGAACTTTTGTGCTCCTTGGTTACCAGAATTACCCAATAAAAGGGGAATCATTTGTATTAGCACATAATTCTTTAAGATCTGCGTTGATATGCAGATTCTTTGACCCATTCAAAGAGACTTACATATTCTGCTCTATATCTATATATTCATCACTAGAGAGTGTAACACAGTGCTGCCTTTTTTTTAGAAAAATCGCCCATTTAGATTTTCCCATCTCTTCAAGTTTTTGAGATATTAATTGAGATGGAGATCAACTAGTCATTAGATCGATCGATAGATATAGATTACAATAGTTGGATAAAGACTGTAAAAATAATTTTTCAATCGAGCTCGTGGAATATTTTACTTTCTCAGATAAAACGAAACTTGGAAATACCATGGTAAAAAAATTATACTTATTAAAATTGCGTAATCTGGTGCGTTTATAGAAGGGCTTATTTAATTCGTTTACTGTTTAAGAGTAGAACATCAATATTTGAACAATGATGATTTAGAATAAAATATTTACTTTTAATTTTGGAAATATTTATTATGCTCAATGTAATAAAAATATATGTTGAATTAATGATTTTATTGGATATATTAAGATTTCTCTATATATTTCTATTAAAAAATAAAATACAAAATGACAAAATAAAAGAAATATTGTAAGAAACGATGTGGTACTGTTACTATGTTATAATAATTTTACTTTAAGCAAAAAGTTTTTAATTGTAAATCTTTTATTAAAAACCCCAAACATCGATATTAACATGATGAAAATTAATCAAATAAAAAGTGAGAAAACATTTTTTTTTTGACCTTGCAGCCAACTAACATAGCTAAATTTTAATAAACAGTTGAAATTTCAAATCTACCAGCCATCGTGGCTTTGCTCCAATGAAGAAGAAAATGGAATTACATAAACGTAAAATTCTGAAAAAGGAATCTTTTTATACGAACAAAATTTTAAATGTCAAGTCAAATAAATATGAAGTTGAAAGTTCATAAGTCACCAATTAAAAAAATTATTAACAAATATAGTGCGCTCAAGGTAAAATAAACTAAAATGAGATTAACGTAAACAAAACAAAAACCGAACATAAAGGTAAAATAAACAAATTAGGAAAGGAAAACGAAAAAGCTAATATTGTCCAACAATATTTCTTAATTAAAATGTTGATGAAAAACAGATAAAGTCATTATTTTTTTGCCTGAAAAAATGTAAAACAAATTAATATTTTGGTTCAGAAAATTGACATTTGGGATTAGTCCTTGGAAAACTTTTTCTTTTAAAAAGGATACAAAAAGGACCTAATAACTTCACTAGTTGTACCAATCACAGCTTAATTATCCTTTTTATGTAGTTTGATAATTGAATCTATTCATTAGATATGTTTATTACGAGACAAAATAGATTAATTTCTTCATTCTATTGTTGAATCGAAATCCCATTTATAAAAATCTATTGGTAAGTAACCATCAACAAAATCACAACAATTCTACTTCGAATCTGCGTAGACTCTAACTCACTAAAGGAAACTTACATTTTAAGTAACGATTGTATATTTTTAACTGTGACCCAAATTTAAGAAAAATACGAAGTGATAGTTGAAAAGTAAGTAAAGCATCAATATCTGTATTTTTAATATTTTTTAAAAACTATCATTTTTCTAGTATTAATCTGATTATTTTATTTTATTTTTCAGATAATCTTCTTATTTAATTATGTGCACTTTTTGTCACCTTTTATTATAATGCTTTTTCTTCTAATGATGTGTTTTAAAATAACTTATTTAAAAATCTATTAGATTTTGATGGAATTCCCAGATCCTCGATCGCTGCGGCCTGATGGCCAATTATTCAGAGCTCTGGCCTTTGGAAATCCAGGATTCAGATTCGAATCATGACGGTGGCATGGATGTTTGTTAGAGGTTCAAAATCCACTTTAAACTGTAGGTCCCTGTCTAATTAGCCCAAAGTGTGTAGTTAGCGACAAACCAAACCAATCAACGGATTGCTTAAGTTTATCTAATATACTGCAACAAGCTACTCAAGTTTAAAATTGAAAATCTGATCAGAAAGCATTATTTCTTCTTTTTCTATTGTTCGTGTAATGTAAGAATTGGTTCTACTTGTTGCAACTTTGGACAACGTAGAATATTCTACAAAATCCGGTATATCAGTGACAAAGGATCTCACAGAAAGAAATCATGAATTGGCTTAACTGATTTGATTCAAACTTATAATATATGTAAGCCATTATGATGTCAACTGCTTAAAATGTCTACTTCTCAATGATTTTTGAGAAAAACGAGTTTGATTATAAAATTTATGCACATTAAATTACTAGAGGATACTTTAATTTATAAAAATAATAGGTTTCTCAAAAATTACACAAAAGTAGATCCTACTGCTATGAGTATTTAACATTCTAATCATAACATACATAATTGTAAGCTTATAAGAAATCGCTGACGGAAAACTCGTGGCCACTTCTTGTCAGTTCAAGTACCAAATACTGGAGATTTGGTTTGGTTTGTCGCTCTACGGTCATTTTTGCACATTTTAGACTAATTAGTCAGGGATATACAGTTTAACGTGGATTCCAAACCACTCAAAAACATCCATGCCACAGCCAGGATTCGAACTTGAAAGGCCTGTGATATTAATGGCCAGAGCGCTAGCCAAATATTGGAAAGGATTTTGTTATAATAATTTTTCTGATGTTTACTTTTAATTTTAAAAAAAAAAAAAATTATATTATTATTGAAAAGTTGTTTCTTATTAAATGATGATGTATGACTCAATGACTCATGCTAAATATTATAGTTCAAGACACAAATTGTAAAAATGTTCTTAAAATTTGTAAAACACAATTTTATCCAGAGACTTTATTTGTTCTCTTGGATATCCTTGCATGGATACATTCTTTTGGATATCGTTGGATTTCCAAAATAACCCTGATTTAGTTTTTAAATGATTTATTTCATACCTTCAGTAACGCTTTTTTTTTGTTGAACATAGGTGACCCTCATATTCCGCCTATGTATGCCACAAACAACCCACCGGCGTTCTGTGAAGAGGGGGACATTACCTGCCTGTATAGACTCTTAAATGTAATTGCCCTGCATTTGCGTATGAGAGGAATTATAGAAAATTCCCACAAGCCTCCCGAACTATCGATCCTAGACGCTTTAACACACTGCAATCGCCATTTAGCCTCAGCGTTTCTGAAAGTAGCGACTGCAATATACACTCATATCCATAAATTAAGGATAATGAAGTTCAGGCAAAGAAAGAGACAGAAGCAAAACAAATTTGACTTATTTGTAAAGTCTATTTATTAAACAAAAGGTAAAGTGCAAAAAGATGCTATATGTTTGACATAATTAATAAAAATTGCGATTTTTACTCCTGGAGCAAATTTCAAAAAAGAACCTATTTACAAAAAACAGTATAACATGGTTAGTATGACGGTTAATATGGAGTATGTCTCCCGGACGATGCAATACAGGCCTTACAACGTCTAGGCATGCTGAGTATCAAATTATCAATCTGATCTTGTGGAATATTACACCACTCATCAAGCAATGCCCTCCGAAGTTCCGGTTGACAGACGGGCTGCAATTCGTCGGCCAAGCATATCCCACACATGCTCTATTGGATTCAAGTCCGGTGAGTATGCTGGCCAATCCATACGCGTGATATCCTCCAATTGAAGGCATTCGTCTACAATGTTTGCATGGTGAGGACGGGCGTTGTGATCCATAAAAAGAAATTCAGCACCCATGGCGCCCCGAAACAAACGTACATGTTGTTCCAGAATGACATCCCTATAGATGTGGCCTGTCATCGTTACACTCTGAACATGCAGGTCAGTTCTGAAACCAAGAATAATTCCTCCCCAAACGAGCCATCCTGCACCACCGTAACGGTGTCGTTCAATGGTGTTCTCTTGGTGGTAACGGGTACCTGGCGCTCTCCATATGAAAGTCCGGGCGAGAATCGGACTGCAAACTAAACCTGCACTCGTCGGAAAACATCACACAAGATCACTGTTGCGGTGTCCACAATGCATGCTCTCTACTCCAGGTTAATCGCAGGCGACAGTGAGTTGCGGTAAGTCGAACACATCTGACAGGCCTACGAGCATATAAACCAATGTACCCGGAGCGTCTGTACACGGTCTGCCTTAAAACTGTCGTACCGGTAGCTGAAGAGAGCTGACGAGACAGGTCTGATACTGTGCTCCGTGTGTTTCTTTTGGCAGTAACTGCTAAATACCGGTCCTCATTCGGCGTTGTAACTCGGGGGCGACCTGTTCTGTAACATCTACTCACATTACCATCATCTTGGAATCGTTGCCAAAGCCTGGAGATGACACTCTGGGCGATTCCAAGTTCCTCGGATACTTCCAGCTGAGTACGTCCACATTCCAGTCGTCCGATAATTCTACCACGTAAAAAATCATCCAAATGCTTCCTTTGTGTCATAACTATGCGGTTATTGCACTGAAAGGCTTTTAAAGCTCTTGTGAACAATTTTACTTCTTTGCCACCATTCCATATATACCCCTCTCTTACACTCTCGTCATTGTGACGTACTATCCGCGCCATCTGGTGGTTTCCTGTAATTTGCATATTCTTCTTCAAGATGTGTGTGATAATTCTACAGGTGAAATTTTTATTTTAGAGTTCAATTTCTGTGTGATTCTGAATTATCCTTAATTTATAGACATGAGTGTATATTGCCAATGAATTCCAACCTAAGCCCACCTGCTCTTTAGCTGTGTACATTACAATTTGGCCCTGTATCGGCCAACAGTAGATAACGTCCCTAATTTTAGCCATTAGGGCACTTGTTTATTATCAAGGATTTAGATTAAAACGGTATTGAAAACGATTTTTAACTATTTAATTTTCGTAGTAATTTTATTTTTTACAACTTCACGTATTTTTTTTTTCAAATACAGATTTGTTTCAGAAAACGTTTTTTACTTAAATCTGAAATATTCATTTTTTGAATTGTGATAAATAATTTTTTAATACTGGTTTTATTTATTTTCTGTTGAATATTCTATAGAATATGTTGATAGAATCAGGACTACAATCCTCTGATTCATCGCCAAAGTATTTGGGAACATCGTTTTTATCGTCACCAAAAATGTCTTTACATCTATTCGTTTTGGTATAAGTAAAAATAAATACAGCCAATAATAAGTAAAAAAATACACGCAGATTTTTGGCAATTCATTAGACGCTGAAGAACATTGAGTCAAATGTTAATTAAATTAACATTACATAACTATAGATTGACTATTTCCACGTGTACAATATTACAAGTAAATTCGTGTTTGTTTGAGAATAATACAAAGTATTCCAAAATACTCGTTTTTGTACATAATTAAAATTACATTTCGCATGAAATAACTCGCGGTGTATTGCAAAGATAGTTATGATTTACGGGTAAACTTGGGATAATCTTTAAGAAGTTTAAATTTCACCATTTAATCAGTATTTATTTTCTTCAAAGAAGGTTTATAGATTGAGTACATTGTTTTAGAATGTATTTAACATACATTATAATATATTAGATGAAGTTTGAACTTTATTAATTAAAAAAAAAAAATATTTCTAGGACTGATATCTTTATGATAGTTAACAATTCTTCTGTATTCCGTTAATCCCTGAAATAGTTTTGGAATATCTACTGATTTCCAGAAGGACTATCAGATTCAAATTCACCTCTTATGCATACAAACCTCCAGACAACCCTACTGTTGATGCTAGATTCTCTGTCCCAATTTCTATTGTATTTACTTTATTTCTTTGCAATGACTAATACGCAGGCCACCACAGAAATTAAATGTGTGTGTGTGTGGGGGAGAGGTAATATTACTCACGTCCATAGCATATCTTTTTAGCTACACGTGCCCCGTGGGTAGTGGTAAATAACATGGCCACATGACATGATTTCTTCAAGCTATAAAGATAGATATCTTCTTTCGGAGAATGAATATATATATATATATATATGGTTCTTATTAGGGTCAGAACGCATCTTCCATTTCAGCATTCTTTTGGAATGCTGGTGATCTGTCTAGTGAATGGACCTCCCCAGGAACACTTTTGCTGCCAATTTTAGAATTGTCAGCTGACATGATTACCTCCAAGAACATCTCCACCGAATTGGCGTGAAGGTCACTCCTGGTTGTTCACTTTGTTCCACTAGAGATACTATGAACTTTAATCCCTTGACAGTTTGTGCTTCTATGGCGAACACTATTTTAGAAATGTTACCTATCAACAACTTTATTTCAAAGGCTAGTTTGTATTGGACTGCTCGCAGAGAAATGGTCAATATGACCCAGTTCTCGACGTAAATAAAAAAAAAAAAATTAAATATGTATCCTCTTATATGTTAGTGCCCAATACCTAACGAAAGAAGGATATGTTGAGAAATATAATAAAAACAAACAATAAAAGAGCAATAACAACATTTCTATAACAAGATATCGAATTTTCTTTTATGAGAACAGGCGTATTTTTATAATCCTGATAATGTTTGCCTGTAATTTGTTTTTCAGATAAGCCCCTCAACCAAGGCTTAAATTCAAAGATGTCATCCAAGAAGGAAGATAATTTTTCAGAGTATGCTAAAACTCTTTACAGCAACTCTCTGGTTACTGGAATTCCAGAAATTGTGATTTCTCACAATTGGTACGTCCGAATAATGAGATTGGTCGTATTTGTATGCTGCATAGTTGGATTCATATATCAGTCTCTCGACTTCATGGATCTCTACTGGAAATACCCAACCATTCTGGATATACAGATAACTCGAAAGGGAGAGATTATGATGCCAGCTTTGACAGCATGTGATGCAAATGGGTACTGTATAACGAAATTTCCTGCTTATAGTCCTCGCATAATACGCTATAAAATCATTAAATTTCTGATTGCTGATTATATACTGCTGCTTATGTTTTGTGAACAATTCAATGGACTGGAAATTTGTGGACTTATTGTTGTATGATGTCCATCAATTTATTTAATTAATTTTTTTCTTTAGAGTTAGGCTGTCCAAGTATTGCCAGTCTTACCCTTGTAGGAATGTTGAAAAAGAGCGTCGATTCTGCAGATGTTATCCTGAAGGAAGGTATTGTAACAAAAAGAAAACTTTATCCCCACATTAAGGTGAATATTAGACTCATTTCTTTTAGAATTAGGAATAATAAACAGGAGTACAATTAATTTATAAATATCTATCTTATAAATAAATAAAATAAAAATTATTAATTATTTGTATAAAATGCTCCTTTTATAATGAAATAGCATTTTAAGAAATCACAGATTAGATTTATATATTTTCATATCTTTATTTATTAATCATTGAAAAAGATCATAGTTATTGATTATTTACAACTAGTATTCGTAACTTAAAAAAACATATATTCAAATTGTGAATAAATTTCTCAAGTCAAGTGTAGTATATACTACTTATAAGAGTGTTTATTTGGTAATGGTTTAACTCTACATGGTTTAACTCTCTTGGTAATGGTACTTATTTCAAATCCCACAACTTTGAATTTAACAATTGCAAACCGTCGATTTACAATTAAAGACCTTGCTGATGATGTTGGAATTTCAAAAGGATCGGTAAATTTCATTTTAAAAGATGTTTTTGGGCCTCAAACGTATCAAATCACAATCGTGATTGACACGTTTGAGGCCCAAAACACCGAATTTTGAGGTACCGAAAACACTGAATTTTGTGGAAAAACATCGACGCGTTCAAGTGTGTGAAACAATTCTTTCTGACTGTCAGGACAAGTTGAAATGTATCACGACTAGATATGAAACTTGGATTTATGCTTAAGAACCGGAAACAACCGATCAATCGAGCGAATATCGTGACAAAGATGAAATAAGATCGAAAAGAGCACGCCAAAGTCACTCAAAAATCAAGGTCATGTTGACTGCTTTCTTCGATTACTCTCGTGTGGTGCATTATGAATTCCTTCCGTCGGGCCAAACTGCCAACGAATATTATTTGAGTGTTATGCGTCGCATGCGTGAAGCTATTCGCGAAAAGATGTCACATTTATGGAAAGACAACTCTTGCTTTTTTGCGAAAGACAACTTTTGGATAATGCGCCCGCTCACACAGCATTGATTCTTCGTGTCTTTTTCTACAAAAATGAAACCCTTATCGTTCCACAACCACCGTTTTCACCTGATTTAGCACCGTGTGACTTCTGGCTATTCCTTTAACTCAAAAGACCACTCCGGGGACGGACACCATTTTGAGTCGATTGAAGAGATTCAACGTGAGCCGCTTCGCGCTTTGAAGGCCATCCCTGCCGGCGCCTTTTAGCATGCATAGTGGATTGGAAAAAACGTTAGCATAAGTGCATTGTGTCTGGAGGGGATTACTTTGAAGACGATGAAATAAATCTGGAAGAATAAATAAAGAGTTTTTGAAAAAAAAAATATTGGTCTTACTTTTTGGGCACAGTAGTATATGCTGCACTAATGTGCGAAAAGAAAAGTCTTCGAGAACACTCAGAATTCTCACTCCCGTACAAAACCATATACCGCAACTGGAAACGATTTCAATTTCAACTTTACAATGTAATTCCGAATTCAATCAACCTACCTGCAATGGAAGTTTATAAAAGTCATGCTGAAACATCTAGTATTTATTTAACTAAGTATGCTAGATTTAATATCAAGAGTTAAACTCTAATACGCAGAGAACTTAAAACTTGAACGGACAGCAGGAAGATGTTTTTTTCCTAGCGCTTTCCACCTTGAAAATAATATTTTCTAATGATCATCGCACAAAGTTTTACTATTGGTTAAAAAGATGTCCTGTTTACTTTTAGAAGTCTAGCGTCGTAGGATATTGAAACTAGAAATTTGATGAATATTGAGTTGAAAGAGATGCTTAGAACTTGGGACATTTTTAATAGACTTCTGATTACTCCATATCCTGGATGGCTGATGGCCAATTGGCTAGCGCTCTGGCCATTAATATCACAGGCCTTTCAAGTTCGAATCTTGGAGGTGGCATGGATGTTTGTGAGTGGTTCGGAATCCACGTTAAACTGTAGGTTCCGGTCTAATTAGCCTAAGGTGTACACAAAATGACTATAGAATGACAAACGAAACCAAATCTATATCATGAGTATTTAGTCGTCAATGGGAATCCAGCCTTCGTCATTACTGTAAGGATAATGCAAAAATTGTAAAAGTATGTTTATAAAATTTAAATATATAATACTTAAATAAATCAAGTTAAATATTAAGATATAAAATCATAACAAATAAATTTGAATCATTATAAACTAGTAATAGTTTTGCAGTAAAAAATGGTCGTATAAATATAAAAATTCATCTTTAAACTGAAAATCATTCATCATTAAACTGAGGATCATTCATCATTAAACTGAAGATCATTCATCATTAAACTGAGGATCATTCATCCTTAAACTAAGGATCATTTATCAGTAAAAATTCATCCTTAAATTGAAGATCATTAAACTGAGAAGCATTCATCATTCTTCATTAAAAATTCATCATTAAACTGAAGATCATTCATGATTAAAGAATCATCATTAAACTGAGAAGCATTCATTAAATTGAAGATCATTCATGATTAAAGAATCATCATTAAACTGAGAAGCATTCATTAAATTGAAGATCATTCATCATTAAAAATCCATTATTAAATAGATGATCATTTATCATTAAACTAAATTGTTGAAATAATATATACGAATAACAAAATGAAATTTATTTGAAATCTTTTTTTTGCTGAACATCACAGGAATATTTTCTCTCTGTAAGAGATCTTTTTTGAAATATGAATTATATAAACTTTAAACTTTATCAATGTTATTTAGATCAATTTAAATTGAAACCTTAATAGTTAAAGTAAATTTTTCTGAACACTGTAAATTTAAATATAGTTACTATTTTAGTTAAAGAAAAACAAATTGTGACAAATTTTATTTTTGATTTTTGTGAAAAAAAAAAAAAAAAACAACTCACTGTATAAATTCATTTATTCCACTTTTTTAGACAATACTTCGTGAATAACAAATTCCTTTTCTTTTTTTTTTTTTGGAAATTTCAGATCCCTTTGAGAATGGATGATATCAGTCAAACCGTGTTTCTCTCTCAATCTGAGAGGGCACACATGATGCCCGAAAAAGAATCTTTCCTACCGTCCTGTGTTATGAAAAGACCACCGTCGATGGTGATCAATTGTGGGTAGGTGAATCATATAAAATACTTAAAACGAAAATTTACAAAAATATTTTTTTCGCTTATATTTTTTTGTCAAAGTTTTCTTAGATATATTACAAAATTATGCAAAAAACGCCTCTAAACTTTACTAATTTACAATATGAATATAAAAAATAAATTTCTATATAAGAGCGTTTTGTTACTCGTAGTACGCCTAAGCGATATCCACCAGATTTCATCAAATATATATTGGCAAGCCTGTGAGAAGAAAATTTCAGAATAGCTACCTTTTAAAATTTTTTTCTCATAATTTTATTTTATTTCATTAAAATTCTCGAGCAATATTATGAGTTAAATTTCATAGGTAATAAATTTGGATCCGTAAATAAGATATTATCAAATTACTTACTCTTTAAAATTATTTTTTAAGGATTTATTTTCCAATAGTTTTATTATTATTAATTAAAAATATATGAATTATGAAAAAATAGACATATTTCAATAGATGTTGTTCTTTTTTTTTTTTTTTTTTATCTAACAAAGAACCACATGTGATAAAATAATCTAAGACTACATTTTATTGTATAAACATCATAAAGAAAAATTTGTGGAAAAATTTGGGAGTAAGATTATGTGATATTTACATTTCAAAATAAAATTAATCTGTTATCAACGCTTGCATTCGATAAAGTTTTAACCATCAATATTTGGAATAATTAATCCTTTGTATTTTAGGAATCTGACAGTGAGTCCAGCGTGTTCCAATAGAGTTATGGAGCCAACTGCTTGTTTTAGCATTAATAGTTTGTATATGAAACCTCACGAAAAGCCAAGGAATATATCTGTGTCCACAGGTAAATTTGCAGTTATAAATTCCTTAGTCAATAGCAATTTATGTATTGGGTACTTGTAGATATGATATATTTAGTCGAAACTGTGAAAGTATTTATGAACTACCAACCAAACAGAAATGATTCATCTAAAAAGAACATTTAGTTGTATTATTAGATTATTATTAGAATTATTCTAAACTCAGTCATTTTCATTGCACACTCTCACAGAAGAAATATGAAATAAAATATCTGTACATTTACTGTAAATAGGAACATCACATGAGGTGACCTAACTAAATTTAGAGTTCGCAGAAAATTTAACAAACTTAAAACCTCTTGATGAGAAAGAAACAAAAATTTGCTAAAATGATCTTACACTAAACGAATAATAATTAAAAGTTTTTCAAGTGGAATATCATATATATATATATTGCGAATCATTATATATTTTTCTGGAAAAGTTTGTTTTTCAATGAGATTCTTAAGCCAATTTTGGTTGAATTTTTACATTTGACTATTAAACTCAGAAGAATTGACAAAGGTCAAAATATCAAAGGAATTTTTAAACTAGATTAGGATAAAATTTTCAACTCTCCTGAAATTACGTTAAACGTAGTACTATTTAATTATACGAACCGTTATTAGCATACATAAAATTACCAAATTGAGTTGATTTACAGATTTCCTGGTATAGTATAATAAAGAATGACTTGGTATCTTGATCACTTAGTTCTTGTAAGGTGTCGAAAGAGGGAGTATGCTTTGGTTGAATTCACGGGAACTAACTAATGGATCTTGATCACTGGACAGATCGTTGAAGTATTAAAAATATATATAAATAATAATGAACAACAACATATAAATATGTAAACAATATTAAAATTTTGGGCTGTTGCGATGTCTAAGGTGATATTGCAAGGATATATTAAAGAGAAATACACTGAAGTGACAAAAGTCATGGGATAGCAATATGCAAATTTTCAGATGGCAGTAGCATCGCGTAGAACAGGTATAAATGCGCAGTGCTTTCGCAGAGCTTTCATTTCTATTCAAGTTATTCATGTGAAGAGGTTTTGACGTGATGATGACCGCACGACGGGAATTAACAGACTTTGAACGCGGAATGTTAGTTGGAGCTAGACGCATGGGTCATGCCATTTCGGAAATCGTTAGGGAATTCAACATTCCCAGATCCACTGTGTCAAGAGTATGAAATTTCAGGCATAACATCCCACCATGGACAGCGCAGTGGTCGACCGCCTGCACTTAACGACCGAGACCGGCGACGTCTGCAAAGGGTCGTAAATTCTAACAGACAAGCAACACTGCGTCAAATAACCGCAGAAATCAATGTGGACGTATAAGGGACTTGTCTGTTAGAACTGTGCGGAGAAATTTGGCTTTCTTGGGCTATTCCAGCAGAAGACCGACTCGAGTGCCTTTACTGACAGAACGACATCGCTTGCAGCGACTCTCGTGGGCACGTGAGCATATCGGTTGGTCCCTAGATGAATGGAAAACCGTGGCCTGGTCCGATGAGTCACGATTTCAGTTGGTAAGAGCTGATGGTAGGGTTCGAGGGTGTGGCGCAGACCCCACGAAGCCATGTACCCAAACTGTCAGCAAGGCACTGTTCAAGCTGGTGGTGGCTCCGTAATGGTGTGGGCTGTTTTTTCATGGCATGGACTTGTTTCTCTGGTGCGACTGGACCGAACATTGACTGGAAATGCTTATGTTCAGCTACTTGGAGATCACTTGCAGCCATTCATGAACTTCATGTACCCAAACAACGATGGGAGTTTTATGGATGACAATGCGCCATGTCACCGGGCCACAACTGTTCGCGATTGGTTTGAAGAACATTCTGGACAATTTCAACGAATGATCTGGCCACCTAGATCGTCCGACATGAATCCCATCGAGCATTTATGGGACATCATTGAGAGGTCTGTTCGTGCCCAAAATCCTGCACCATCAACGCTTTCACAATTATGGACGTCCGTCGAGAAAGCATGGCTCAATATTCCTGCAGAAGACTTCCAACGACTTGTTGAGTCCATGCCACGTCGAGTTGCTGCACTTCGCCGACACGATATTAAGAGGTATCCCATGACTTTGTCACTTCATTGTAGGTAGATTCTGTAAAGGTTATGATATTGTAGAAATTGAGGATGCACTAGTTATAAAATAAAGGTCCACTTCTATTACTTCTTCTGATATTCAAGGAGGAGTGTTTAGCACTGAAATCTTCATTCAATAACATGATAATTGGAGTTGGCTATTAAATATAGTTCTTGCGTTATATTTCTTCCAGTTGGAGGCCAATAAATGCCTGAGATGTTTATCTTTATAAACTAGGATTATCTTAGATGTGTTTCCAAAGTTGATTGGCATGAAATCAATTAAGTGCTATTTAATATTGCGATGGATACATAATGCTATTCTTCTTCCTCTGTGTCAGATCTATACATGAATTAATCAGAAAGTGTGAGAGAATTGCAGGGTGTAAGATGAGTTTCTTAGAAGGCTATTATTTGGTTATTGTATTTCTAATGCCATTTGTATTCCAAGATATACAGATGAGGGAATTTGATTTGTTAAAGGTACTGGTACTGAATTGTTGCGAGTTCTGAAGCAAATTTGGTCAATACTCTCAATGAGGACTGTAATTAAAGTTGAATTTGGAGTGTTATTTGAATTTTATCTAAAAATTGTTTTTCTCTAGTCGCGAGAAGAGAAATTTGGGGTAATGATTCGATTTTTACAAATTGCTTCTTCCTCTAGTCCCAAGATTAACTTTTGAAAGGGAAGGGGTGACGAAGTTTCGAGTAATATTTTGGCATAGTTGTGCATTGTTGCTCATATTGGATAAAAGTTACGCTTGTATAATTTTGAAATATGCTGTTACATCCCATAAATAAAATACCTAGTTCTATCTGAAAGGTATAGTTTGTATTAATATTTTTTCAGTTATGATTTTCTCGGAGATATATTTTTTTAAAAGTGGCCAGTCTTCATCTTAAATTCATATTTTTGTGAGATTAAAAATTGATTTTTTTAAATTTAATATTATACTGTATTAGCTTTTCTTCCATGCTGAATTTGGTTACTCTTTCAGTTATTGAAATGGAACTTTTCAGTCCACCGTCTGAATACGATCCAGATTTGATGGTGATGTACAAGCAACTCTCTCTTCACTCCCCTTATTCTTTATCCAACCCTTCACTGAAGGACTGTTCTTGAATTCGGAGAAAACCTACCAGGTCTATGTGAAACAGGTTCGTGAATTCTATTATCCACAAATGACACAAACTTTTTATTAACCAAAAGTTTTAAAAATCAAATTTATACATTTAAGACATTATTATTATTAGCCGGTTATTATTATCAGCCGGTTGTCAAAGTGTTGATAGTGTTGTTCTTAGTGGTTGATATCGACCCTCTAAGAAGATCTTTAGGGTTGGTAGAGATATCTAAGAGTTTATTTATGCATTAGCTATATTATGTTATGTATGATAGTTTATAAATGACCCCTAGAGGTTTATTTATGTATTGCTCAGTGGTAGATATCAACCTCCCAGAAAAAAAGACTTCTGGAGGTAGATAGATATTTTTATTAATTTTTCTACTTTCATAATTAAGTTAAGAGAATACTGGTGTTAGATTTTTAATGAATTGATAGTTATTTAACTCTAGTTTTGTGCTTTTTGGCAGTTCAGTGGTAGTATGCTCCAGTTAGCGTGCCAATCAAATCCCCAAGAAAGTTCTTAGAGGAGGTACTGATAAATTTCTCTATCAATCCCTAACAATAGTTATTTAAACATTATCTCAGCTACAGTGATCAGTATCGAACCATCTCGACAAATTCCTTTATTAACGCTTTACAATGTTAGAACAAGTGCCACAAAAAAAAAAAAAGGAATTATAAAATGGATCAACAGGGAAATAGCTACATAGAAAAATACATTTAACTAAAATGATTTATTCATCAATAAATGCAATTGACAAAAATACCGAAACGTACAAAGGTTATCGGCTTAACAGAGGTTAAGCCGATATTTTATTTTACAATTATTAACACTAATATAAAAATCTTATTTAAATATCTTTTTTTTTGTTTGTATTAATATATTATGTATTAATAAAATACAGAGTATCGATGAAATGTCTTTGAAGGCTCGATGGTCGATGAATTTTGTAAAATTTTATATTAATTGACTCGTAGCTAGGGTTAGAGTTACTGTGCATATCAACTTATTTTTGTATTTATTACTGTAGTGTACAGGTTGTGCAGTTGGATTGTAACTGGGTGTGGTTGGTTTGAGATTTGAGGCACAAGTTTGGGAACTCTCAGCTTTATTTACATACGCACAAACAATTAGAGCTGTACAATATTTAACACATTTATAGACATATAATTGTAGATTTATGGGAAGATTACACTTCTAATCCGAAAACCCAATACTCATGTACACGCTGGATGCGCGAAATATACTTCCTCTCCGGGTGAAAGTCTGTAGGCCAACTGACCATTTCTCTTGAACGCCAAAGAGGGCGTTCTCGCCAATGCATGGTTACATTACTTCGATGTAATTGCTAATAGTTTTACTTTCATAACTACGAGAAGCTGTGAGAATATTTACGAGTAGCTATATAACATATATTTACATTTAGTTTTTTTTTTTTCAATGGTAAGCCACCGGTCGAGCAAGCCAGTTAGCATATGGATAAATTACACATACTATAATCACACTTTTCTATAACAAACAAAATATTAGATTCGTAAGCAAATGTGAGACATTTCTGTCAGTAATAGTACGACGTTTTTGAAAATTTGTAAGGTTTCATCTTACAAATTTTCTCAGAAATTCTTTTCGTAGGGCATTCTTTTCATTTTCTTTGTTTCGGATGTAATGAATTTACTGCTATCCTGAATGATAAAACTTTCCACTTTAACTAAATCTGAATCCGGTGTAAATCTACTATTATTCTGGAATGGTCTCGAGTAAAACTTAATAAAGCGTCAACACTAGAAAATAATGAATTTTTGATTACAATTGCAAGCATATTAAATTGCTTTCCATCGTAATTTCAAGAGGTGTTAATGCACATAAAAACAACCCATTTTCGTTTAGCCTGCAAATAAAAGATGATAAAATTATAATAGTATATTGAAAACCACAAAAATCCAATTTTGTTAAATAATTAGAGATGATAAAATGTCTTTTCAGAGTTATTTTTTGCCACATTCTAAATAGTTTGTTTTACCCCATACCGTTTTGATTCTTCTGGTTAGATCTGATATTTAATCTAGAAGATAAAAATGCTACCAATTCATACAAATGATTACAAACATTTTATAATTAGACAATCATATGTTATAAAAAATTCCCTGTACATTATATTTGTATTTCTCGGCTATCTAAATCCACCATAATGTCAGACGATGACTTCACAGAAATAAAATGCAAACTGTTTTTTAATACTTAAACTATTCTATTCCATCAAAAGGTCAATATATGAATAACTGTTTCATAGTGACGGAGGTTCATGAGCATTTCGTTGGACTTTTAAAAAATTTGCATAACAATTCTTCTTCTCTAAATTTAATTTGCATGTAAGGTTTTCTTCTTCATCAATAATAAATCTTTGACATAACGAAACTGTTGCTCGTCAACAAGCAAATCACCTATAATATTTTAGCGGTACATTTTCGACACTAAAAACATTAAATAAAAATCTGTTTACTTTGATACATACTACCACTATTTAGTGTGATCCATTCGTTTGGATTACTCTATATGATGTAATATTTTCTTTTTTTATTTCATTTTATTACTACCCTGTTTTTTCACTTAGTTTATTCAAATGTTTCTTTTCATTAGAACTTTCAATACATCTAAATTCAAATTATGATTTTGAAAGTACTTCGTTGGATTAATTCATTTTTAAAAATATATTAATATTTATATTTATAGACTGTCAAGAATTTACTCAAACCTCCTTATGATACAAATTGCTTTGACTACCTCGAAGCATGGAAAAAAATGGAGGCAAAGGAGCAATGTCAGAGAGTGTAAGTATAGCACGTCAACTGTGAACGTACACATAAAAGTATTTACCGAATACCGAATTACCGTTATTTGCACCGAATTAAGAGTTCCATATTAATTCGGTGCAGATATGGTCAAACATTTCAATCGGGGGAAGAATCGAGGAAAATTCAATTAGAAAATACGAAGACTTACGATAAGAAAATAAATTCAGCTACAACATACGGAATTTGCTATCTTGTCGCCATCAAAACAACACATTTCGAAATTGGTTTGAAGTTGCTCCCAAATTATCAAATACAATATGAAGTTCATGCAAGTACATACAAGCATCATGACAGATATGATGTAAGAAAAGTTGACTAAACTAATATCACAACTACATACGTTGACTTAGGTCAATTCTAAGGTGTGAAAAACATAAGACGGCCAAAATATAGGAATTCTTGCTTATTAATTTCTTGAACTATATATGTTACTATATTATGCTCTTAATGTTGGTAACGGAAATTTTTTTTTCGCAGTCATGGGTGGATGTCTTCTGGCTGAACTATTTGTATTTAGTTCTTAACGTATTTTTATATTATTATTGTGTAAAAGCACCTTGTTTTATTGAATTATAGGTAACTCGTATTTCTCTCTGTATGTATATAAAAATATAATATTTGGCATACTATCATTTTTATGGTCCTTGATGCTGCAAGTAATTTTTAATAAAACGTGTTGTAATTTTATCTTTTCGATAAAAACTTCAGTAGCATCTTGCGAAATCAAAAGGATTACAGGTTTGGTTTGACGCTCTGCGGTCATTTTGTGCACACTTTAGGCTAATTAAAAAAGGGACTTACAGTTTAACGTAGATTCCGAACCACTAACAATCATTCATGCCACCGCCATGATTCGAACATGAAGGCTGTGGCTCGAAAGGCCAGAACGCCAGCCAATTGGCCATCAAGACGTAAATTGATTATGGGATTAAAATATAATACTGAAATTGAAACTAAAAAGGTTTTGCTGAAAAATTTCTGCCATCATAACATGATTCATTTCTCTGAAATTTTAGGGCAAAATAAACGTTTAATATCTGAAATATTGTGATAACTCCTTAATAAAGTTATTAGCAAATTATCAGAAATATCATGCCAAAATCCAGCTAAAGCATAGGTAAAAAAATAAAATTGGTGTTTTACCTATTAAACAGTTATTTCAACTAAAAACGATAAATCAAATACCTTTTTCAATTCTTACTATTAGTTCACACTCTCCTATATATAATTATATATCAATCGTTAAAAAATACATCCACTCAAGTTCAAAGACATTTTTTGAAAGTTGTAGTGGATGACACTTGATGTTAATACAGTTTGTTCAGATATTCATTCATTCATTAAATTTAATTAATTTTTAATACATTAAATAGAGTTTTAGCAGTTTCTAATGAAAATCGAAATCAACAGGTAGTAGCTCAATAGTTATAATGCAAGGACTTTTCACGTGAAGGTGAAGAATGCGAGTTCAATACCTGCGAAAATCATGCCTTCGGATCGAATCTCGTCGAAGCATAAAATTTTTTATTTGATTTTCAAATGAAAATGGAAAATTTCAAGGAAATTCGCTTTCTATTTTGCCACTTAATATTGTGATTCAGTCATATGTATATATTAATTGTAAAAAGGTTAAATATTATTCTGTCATATTTATATTAATTGCAATCATTTAATAAAAAGTAATTAAAATAAGAATTTTCTTTATTGACCTAAGTAGGAATTGACTTAAAATTTTTTTATGTATTACTTGTTTGTGTTATAACTTTTAATAATAATTTTGCAGGATTGCTTACAGTTATGTAAAATGGAAATTCAGCTGAAAAAGCCTGGTAAATGCCTGTCTTTTAATTTATGGTACCCGTCCAATGAATATAGATGTCCTACTGGTAAAAGATGGTGTGAGAAGAAAGGCAGATTATTAAATAGTCCAGAGTGCTATAATAAGCCAGGTAACATAAAAATCACATATAATTTCTTCTTTAAAATAACGATTTTCTTTTATATATTATCATCATTATTATTTTTCGTAAAACTTGATCCAAAAGTTGATATTCTCATGAACCTTTTTTTTTTTTTTAATAAATGTGATTAAAGTACTTTTAAATACACGGGCAAATACTTTCATTCATGTTCCAGAAATGGAGTCACATAAATGCTATAATGTCTCGGACTATTTTAGGCCTATAACGGTTTCAAGAAATGGGTCATTTTTAGGTTCATAGGAATACTTGAATTTTTATTTACAAGCCCTACTATATATATATACACACAACTAATAAACTTTGGTTTATTATACAATGGAATGAAAAAAAGAAAAAATATTAATTTGATCATAAGTGTACGATTTAATCACAAGTACAGTTCACTCAAGTTCGGAGATTTTTCAGAGTTCTTGAGGTTATGTCGAATCTAATTGAAATGGTCTACGGCAGACTTAATTATTACACGGCGTGATACACGAAACAGGGGGTTCAATTTGGAAACTGGCAGAAACTCCGGCCTATTCAGTCGCTTCAGAGGGAAAAAAAAAAAAAAAAAATCTTCTGGTCGATTCGTGGCAGAACTCTCTCTCTTCTTTACCAAAATTCTATTTTCAAGACAATCCGCCAAAAGGAGGGATGGGGGAGTTTCAGCTTTCCTCACTTGGGATAGGAGTAGACATTTATCAGCTCATGGTCTATTACCAATCACGATGGAACAATTCATGGTATGGTTCATATTCAATCTGTAGTTGTTTCGACCTGGGTGAAGGTAGCACAGACATTCGCTAATTTCCTGAGTCTCATTATATATAATACCTGCAACACTACTAGTAGATTTGAATGACAGGTTGTTCTCATGAGTACAAACACTAATCGACTGCAATATAACTACACACAATACTACTTGTCTGCTGTCAAATTTGAGTGATGGGTTGTTATTATATGCTTGTCAAATAACATACATTCCTCTCTCCTGCGAATAAAATGCCAAAACTCTTCCTGTGAGAAAATGCTGCTCAACGTGCGAGTCATTATCACGTTTATAAAAATTAACACAAAAATAATTTTTTTACACCAATCGCAGCAGTATAGATTTTAATATTATATGTTTCTTTTTTTCAATTCATGTTCAATTTTTTCATACAATTGGCGTGAAATAGTTTCATGGATTTTTCACGAGGCTTTGTTTCTTAAGAAACTTCAACTTGCCGGATAATCTTCTTATTAGAGTCGAGCATGCTTTTTAATATTTTCTACCATTTTATGCCAATCCCTTTGACGTCACTTTGTAACAAGGATAACAAACTAAAATAAAAACTTTCTTTTTATATTACCGTCGATAGATTAGAACGCTCTACCAATCAAATGTTTACAGAAGTAATGAGAAAAATATAGGTTTGGTTTGTCGCTCTACGGTCATTTTGTGTACCTTTAGGCTAATTCCGGACTTACAGTTTAAAAGGGAATCAGGTTTGGTTTGTCACCTTCATTTTGTGTACCTTTAGGCTAATTAGACCGGGACTTACAGTGTAAAAGGAAATATAGGTTTGGTTTGTCACTCTACGGTCATTTTGTGTACCTTTTAGGCTAATCAGACCGTGACTTACAGTTTAAAAGGAAATATAGGTTTGGTTTATCACTCTACGGTCATTTTGTGTACCTTTAGGCTAATTAGACTGGGACTTACAGTTTAAAAGGAAATATAGGTTTGGTTTGTCGCTCTACGGTCATTTTGTGTACCTTTAGGCTAATTAGACCGGAACTTACAATTTAAAAGGAAATGTAGGTTTGGTTTGGTTTGTCGCTCTACAGTCATCTTTTGCACACTTTGGGCTAAACAGACCCGGGACATATAGTTTAACGTGGATTCCAAACCACTCACAAACATCCATGCCACCGACAGGATTCGAACCTGAAACCTGGGATACCAAAGGCCATCATACAGCCACTTAGCCACCAGGCCGAAAGGAAATATAGGAGTTGAAAATTTAGGAGTAGCGTGTATATTAAACTATACTAATGTTACGATAAATGATCTTCAATATGCTTTTTTTTTTTGTTGTTTGCGATATTATTTTTCTGTCTTTTTCAGGAATAGATTTTGCAGTCTCAGTTTGAAGATGAATCTTGTGAATCTCAATGCAAACCAGGATGTTGGTAAACATATAATTTTTTTTTTAAATTAATTCATTGAATATTGAAAATGATGTCAGCGATGAGGGACCTTGCTTTTGAAACTTGAAAATATATTGTCTAAAACATAAATATAAATATCTTACTTTGAAATAGACGTGTGTATTTCAAAAACAAAAAAAAAGTCACTTTTAAAAGAAAAAACCCCTTCTACTAATAGTATTATTGTTTTTTGTTGAATAACGTGAAAACTCGAAATTAAAACATTTGAAGATATTGCTTTTGGAAATTTACTTAAAAAAATTAACGGTACGTAGATTATTAATAAATGTGCACAAAAAGCCAAAGAAATAACATAAATGTTGAATTTAAATGCAATCACAAAATTGATAAAAATCAATTTAATTAAAAAAAATTAAATAAGTAATAAATAATAATTAAACAATACTTTTTTGTAAATTAAATAAATTAATTTGAAGAGTAAAAAAATGCATTTAAACATATAAATCAAATTAAAACATAAATTAAACATAAATCACAATTAAACATAAATTAAACATAAATCACAATTAAACATAAATTAAACATAAATCACAATTAAAACATAAATTAAACATAAATCACAATTAAACATAAATTAAACATAAATCACAATAAATAAATTAAACATAAATCAAATTAAACATAATTAAACATAAAACTAAAAATTGTAGATTAATAGTTTAAAAATTTAAGTCTTTAATAAGAAAAATGTTTTTTAAATATTGACAACTCTAGGGGGAGGGGAAGAGACGTCCACAAGAGACGTTTGATACAAAAATCAATCAATGAATATGAAATAAACTTTTTCAAAGCTGATGATATTTACGTATTTTATGCCCATTCATTTTTTGTTAAACTAATTTATATTCATTATTTAAAAATTTTTTTTTTTTTACATTCAGGGAAATAATTTATGAAATCCTCAAAGAAGAAGTAGCAAGAGTGGAGGTGAGAAATATTTAATAATCTTTAAAATAT
>BPLR01007129.1:0-147722 GCA_021605095.1 Caerostris extrusa | reverse complement strand
TTATTAAGATACTTAAATGTTTCTAAACTAAATTTTAAAAATTCTTTCGGGATTATGAATTTGTGAGAAATAATTTATAAATTACTTTGATTTGCGTACAAAAATAAGGATTTTATGTAGGCACTTATATTACTTCATGAATCTGAAACGATTACAAAAATAAAAACAATCCATAGTATATTGACTAAATTTAAAAAGCCTTCTTCGTTTGCCAGTGGATTAAAAATGACAGTCATTTGTTGTTTTATCTCCTAGACCAGGAGTGGCCAACCCGCGGAACTTTTGAATATTTTTCCGTCCCGTGAGATTTATTACCCTTTACAAAATATATTTATTTTATAATGGCCAAAGCAGTGAAAACCAATGTATTAATCAAATACATTATGTGCATCCATATAGATACAAAATTAACTGTCGAAATTACGAGAAAAATTATCTTTATTTTAGAATAATATTATTGCGAATATATGACAGATATTGACTGTTTTATTTCTGAGTTTGCAGTTGATTGTTGATAGCAGAACAAACCAGACTCTTAGCTGAAGTTGTTAGCGCATTTGATTCTACTTACACCTGCAAATCTTTTTTTTTTTTTTCTAAAATTAAATTGACCCAACACAAAACAGGCTCAAACATAACGGACTCTAACCTGCAACACCAATTACAATCTCCAAATAACCAAATTGAGGTCGATATGCAGACACTAAGCGAAAAGAGTGGAGAAACAAATATCGTACTAGTAAAAACAAATATTTTTTAATGATTTCATTTTTTTTTTTTATTTTGTTTATATTTTAATTTTTATTTCATTTTAAGTGTTATATATTTCTTTACAACGTGCTTTAGCATCATTATTATTATATTATCTATGTTTACATGTGAGAATAATAGTAAACACAAAAATAATAACTCCTATGTTTCAATTTTTCACTCAAAAAATGTTGTATTAGATCTAAATCTAATATGGGGATATTAGATTTAACCCGTAAGATCATTTGGGTTGGCCATCCCATGTCCTACACATTAACGATTAAACTTACGCACTTTTATTACATCAGGACTCTGAACGGATTAACAAAACAAAAATAATCCATAGTAAATTGATTAAATTTAAAAAAAGCCTTCCCCATTTGCAAAATCCATTAAAATGTCAATCAGTAGTATTAAAAAAGTTATTTTATCTCCTCGACATTAACAATTAAAATTATTAATTAAAGCGTGTTTGTTTAATCTTAAAGTTTTGGAGCAATACGTTCGCAATTGACAACTGCTAGTATACCTGTCAGTCTAAATCTTAATCAATAAAACTCTTGATAAACATTATGATTATAAATAAGCACCTCATTCCTCATAAATTTGAAGGTGCCTAAAGTTTCAAAATTAATTTAGAAATGTATCGTTTGGGTTTGACATAATTTGAATTTACGTGTCTAGGGTTTCAAATAGAGTTGTGCATGCTTCAATGCGGTTGCATAGAGAGTGAATTTAATAATTAGTCTTCCCAATTTAATATTTTGCTGAACACAATATGAGTTCATTAATGAAATATATTTTCTAAATTTAGATTAACTTAATTGGTAATATAAATCTCTAAATATAGACATCGGTGATTATTTGGTACTGAAAATAGTACAAACATATTAAATTCACATGTATTATTATGATAAATATTTAAATTTTAAATATAACAAGAATTCACATTGGATCGACTATGGGATTATTTATTTATAATTATTTATTTAAATTATCAGTATTATTACTTTAAGAGCCTTTTAATACTATTATTATCATTAACACACCACAGTCTACAGTTTATAGCTAAGAAAAATAAATATTGTTTTAGAAATTAGACTTTATTCGTCAATATACCCTCCTTCAAAATTGATACATTTGTTCCAACTTTCCTCTAACTTTTCGATGCCTTTTTTTTTTTGTAGAATGATTTTGTTTTTGCTCTCAAAACAGGCACAAATTTTGGCAATCACTTCTTCATTTGAGCCAATTTCTTTTCTCCCCTGGAGCATCTTTTGATGTCTGCAAAAAGCCAATAGTCGCTGGGGCCAGATCTGCTGAGAGTACTGAGGGAGGGGAAGAAATTCGAAGCTAAATTCATTCAATCTAACTATAATTTTCATCGACTAGTGACGCGGGGCATTGTCTTGGTGAAACTGCAACTTTTTTTCTTAATTACTGCACTCAGTCGATCCAATAATGGCATGTAATATTCGCTATTGATAGTTTTATCTTTCTCAAAATAGTCTGTGAACAAAATATAATGCACGTCCCAAAATGTGGATGCCATAACCTTGCTTACTGAAGTTTGAGTTTTTGGTCGCTTTGGACGGCTTTCACCGGCTGTTGTCCATTCAGCTGACATTCAGTTTGATTCAGGTGTGTAGTAGTGAATCCATGTTCCATCAATTGTCACATACCGATGCACGAAATCCTTTTGAACAGCTCAAACAGCCCCTCTGAACCGTCGACGAGTTTTTGTTTTCGGCCTGGTGTGAGTAAATGCGGCACCCATTTAGAAAGCAACTTAAGCTTTCAAGAGTCACGGATGCCTGTAATGGTTCGAATCCACTTTAAACCGTAGATCCCGGTCTAAATGACTGTAATAGCGTTGGGCTTGGACTGACAACCCTATTCCGTAAAACAAAACTTCTCCTGTCTTGAGATCTGCTAGTAAGATGATGGCCTTGGCCCACCATAGGTTGTTGCGTTAACGTAGAAGTATATATTATTTCTGCAAAATATCTTTTAATTCATCGTGGTCCTTCCATGCAAAGGGCAGAAGATTTCAGTTCGACTTCTTTTGACGGATTTATAACCAAACTCCTTTAGTTTGATACTTTGAAACCAACATTTCATCTCACCAAGTTATTCACACAATATGATGCAACCGTAACTTGTTTTTCTTTCTAGCATTAGTCACATATAGGAACCATTTACTCATTTAATTTAATTAAAACTTTGATGTTTTTATATTTGCAATGAGTGAAACGATAATCTAAATATAAAAGTTAATTTAGTGTCATTTATAATATTGCAACATTTATCTTTAAAAGTAATACTAAATTTCAATTTCAATTATTCAACCAATGATAAATGGTGTTAGTAATTAAAAATTCATCTGTTCATAACTGAAATTTAATTACAGTGTGCAGTTGAAGATGGATTTTGTATAATTTATAATTCGTCATGTATAGGGACAATATAATTTAATAATTTAATTAAACTTTGATATTTTTATATTTTTGCAATGTATGAAACAACAATCTGAATGTGAAAATTAATTTAGTGCAGTTCACATTCTTGCGCACATTTATTTAAAAGAAAAAAATGTTAAATTTCAGTTTGAGTTATTCAATATATGACAAATAACATTAATAATTAAAAATTCGCATATTCATGACTGACATTTAAATACAGTGTATAGTGGAAGATGTTTTCACATAATTCATAATAATTAACCAGTAAATATTTTTCTTCCATAAGTGTATATGGTAGTAAAAGCTTAATAAATCAAATAAAAGTTTAAAACGTCTTTAAACAATTTACCATGTAAACAAGTAATATATAAAAAAATTTTAAGTCAATTCTACTTTTTTTCACTCTATTGCAGAAAGTCCTTTATAAATAATTTTCATTCATTTTTTAAAAGTTTATCTGGCACCAGATATATCGGTAGATAGATGATTGGTAGATAAACTAAACAAATCTAAACTTAAATCTAAAAAAACTTAAATTAATGAATTAAATTTAATTATTGAATTAATATTTGAGAAAAACTGTATTAACATCCAGTGTCATCCACTATAAGTTAAAAAAAAAAATATATTTGAACTTGAGGGGATGAATAAAAAAAAGTATTTTATTAATGATTGAAAATTTGAACAAGATATATATATAAAAGAGTGTGAGCTAATGGAGGAATTGATCAATTAAAACTTTCAAATGTCTTTTTAAACAATTTACCATGTAAATAAAACAACCAGCAGTGGAATCACCAAATACCCATTATGAAGATATCCTCTGCAAACGTTTTGGTGATTTCTACCCCCATTGTTATTTCTAACAGCTCCACGAAACAAAGCATATCGATCAGCGTATGCCTACTTCGACTAATTGCTAACCGTTATGCATAAGCGAGCAATTAAACAGCTGACAGTGGGCAATCATTCTTTCCTCCCCCCATGATATTTCGGGTGACATACAAAAGACCCCGGTGTACATGCAGGTGTTTCAGATGTAAACTGCCTGTCAGATGTTAGCACACGCAACACACACTCTAGAAACGAATCAATATTATTTTTCAACTTTGGGCAACTTTTCGAACCAGAGAGTAAAAACTAATAAATAACTTTTGCTGCAGTTTAAATTAGTTCCTGAATTTTATATAGTTATTTCAACTATTAAAAAAAATATTGATAATTTTTATATAAATATGATTATATGTATGAAAGCGATAAAATATTTATGTGTATTAAAAATATTGTTATTATTTTGAAATAATGTTATATTTTTAAATCGAGATTGACAGATTTGTTGATTCTTTTCTAATTTATCAATTTTGTTTTTAAGGAAAAAATAATTTTTATTATTTATAATTTATTATATGACAAAAGAACATAAAATTTTCAACAGCAAAAAAAAAAAATTAAAAATTTTCATCTTTTAAGAAGTATTTATATTTTTTATAAGATACATTAAATAAAGATGGGGTCTGCTGGCAGAGTGACTAGCGCTCTTGAGCTGAGTGCCTCTGGTTCGAATCCAACGTTGCTATTGGAGCCTGTAGTGATTCAGAATCAACTCTAAATCGTAGATCGCGATATAATATAACTGTAGGGCGTAGGACAGACAAACCTAGCCCGTAAAAGTAAAAAGAATCTCTTGTTTCGGAATCTGCCAATAGACAAACGATCTTGGCCTACCATGGGCAGTGGCGAAATTGAAAATGAGAAATAAAGATTCATCTAAAAGTCGCTTTATGAATATTATTAATCTAATGTTTAAAAAACTTTTTTTAACATTTATACATAATGGTTTTTATAGTTTTAAACACTTTTTTAATGCTGTGTCATAATATGTTCACTTTTTTATTTAATATCTTCCCTATGTTAAATAAAGAAACAAAAAATTTACTCATCAATAAACTCATAATTAAAAAGTATATTAATTGTCATTTCTGCAATTATTACAATAATAGAAATATTAACTATTAATTATAGGGACAAAATTTGTAATGATAATAGTAATAATATTGATTTGAATAATAATAATAATAACTAGCACTATAATAAAAACTAAAATAATAACTCAATGATGATAAGAATAATAATAACAAAACTAATTTTGTTTAAGTAAATTTCAAACATAATTTCACTGTGATAATAATAATTAAATTAAAATTTAGTTCTAATCATTATTTGTATAATAATTGTATGAATTAATTTTGGTCAGGTGTTTTTACGATATAATTAGATACGATAATAATAATAAAAATTTAGTTCTACTATTACTAATGAGTATTATAGCAATATAACTAAGCAATATACTTTAGCACTAAAACAGGCAATAACTATTACGTCCTATTATTTATTTTTATTATATAGATTAATTTTGATAACTTTTACATATAATTAGTTATGATAATAATAAAAATAATTTAGTTCTCTAATTACCCCAATAATTGCAATAAAAAACTAGGCAAAAAAATACTACATTGTTGTTCAAGCAATAGCTATTATGCACAAAATATCCTTCGAAAGTTCTGCATTTCAAACAATAGTTAAGCAGCTGCAAACTTCTTAAAACTTTTTTTTTCATGGGTTACCGCATTATTTGCTTGATCCCAAATGGAATTTCTTCTGGCGACACAAAGAAATAAACAGCATTGTACAACCCCTTTCCGCAGCATTGCACTTTATATTCAGAACTGCTGCTCTCCGAAAAGCGAAGAAGAAGAGAGCGTGCGAGGCAAAATAACCGAAATTAGCGATTCTTCGCCAGACGATGGAGTTTCGCGGGAATCTTGGAAAAATATTTGCCGAAGCTCTCTGGTTTGCATACCGATATTCTAATCTGTGGACGCCCTACACTGCTTTAGCAGTGAAAGGGATTCAGGGAAGCTTCTGCCAGTAATCTGTGAACCACATCATGGAGGTTCATGGGGAAAAAGATAAACTGTGTTAAATTCCTTCCCTTCGTATTTTTTTCTTTCAAAAATAATAAACGTATATTATTTGCTTATGTGATTCTAAATGTAATCTTTAAAGTTCGTAATAAAAAATTTTACTTAAGAAAAATAAGGATTTTTGTGAAGAATTTATTATTTGTATTATCATTATACTATAAATAATAACTGTTATTGTTTATGTGTAATGAAAAATTATTTATAATAATCAATAATTATACAGATTGTTCAGTACAATATTAAAATAAGCAGAATATTTCACACTTGAAATTTTTCATTTTCGGTTTACTAACACACCTTATCTTCTGTTGTTGATTACAGAATATCTGCACAGCATTCTGGCACTCGTTGTTGTAGGTATCGGGTTATCCGTCGGTACCAGATGTTTGTAGTGGTTCGGAATCTACTTTAAAAGTGGTCCCGGTCTCATATCATTGTGAGCGTCACGGGCCAAGTCAGACTTCTATATACGGGTGATCCATCACAACAGGTGCTACCACCCTTACTGCTTTCAGCCATGAGTTCATAGAGTTTCGAGGGGCTTATGCTAGATGACTACCAAATGGTGATAAGTCACAACAACACAACAACAATTTTGTAATGATGATAATAATAACTAAAAACTAATTTTGGTTAAGTTGATTAGAAACATTATTTTTATTATATAGATTAATTTTTGGCCTTTTTTTTTTTACGATATAATTAGTTATGATAATAATAATAATAATTTAGTTCTGCTACTACTAATAAGTATTATTGCAATAAAAATAGGCAATATACTACGGTGTTATTCAAGCAATAACTATTATGCACATCCAAATATCCTTGGAAAGTTGAGCATTTCAAGCAATAGTTATATATCTGCAAACTTCTTAAAAATATTCTTTTTCAATGGAATTCACCACGTATTTGCTTGAATCCCAAATGAATTTCTTCTGGCGACATAAAAGCAAACATCATTGTACCACCCTTTTTCCACGGCGTTACACTTTATATTCGAAACATTAAAGTGAGGGGGCGTCAGAACATTCCTCTCCGTAAGCGAAGAAATGATGCGGGCAAAATGGTGAAATTCAGCGATTCTTCGCTAGACGACGTGTTTCACGGGAATCTTGGAAAAATATTTGCCGAAGCTCTGATTTGCATTCCGATATTCTAATCTGCGGACGCCTACACTGCTTTGTCAAGTGAAAGGGATTCAGAGCTTCTGCCAGTAATCTGTGAACCACATCATGAAGGCTCATGGGAGAAAAAAGATAAACTGGGTTAAATTCATTCCCTTCGTATTCCTTTTTTTCACTTTTTTTTCTCTTCAGATATAATAAACGTATATTATCTGCTTATGGGATCTCAAAAATAATCTTTAAAATCTAATAAAAATTTTATTAAAAAAAAAAGAATTAAGGGTCTTTGCTAAGAGTTTACAATTTTTAATCTCTTATTATACTATCAATAATAACTGTTATAATATATGCATAATGAACAATTATCTATAATAATCAATTATTATATAAATTGATAAATAAAATAAACTAAATATGACACACTTGAACTTTTCCCTTTTCGGTTCACTAACATATCTTATATTTTGTTGTTGATTATAGAATATCATATACACATTTATTTAAGAGTATGAGATTCTTTTCAATCTGACGACTAAATGACTAGTTCTGGTGCTCATTGCCACCGGTTTCCGGTTTGTATCCTAGAATTGCCATGGATGTTTGTAGTGGATCAGAATCCACGTTAAAAGTAGTTCCCGGTCTCATATGATAGTAGAACGTCACGAACCCAAGTCAGACTTCTACCTATGGGTGATCCATCACAATAGAAGCTCGCCCCTTTCCATTCAACCATGAGTCCATACGAATTCGTGTGCTTATTCTAATTGTCTAAAGAAACAACAACGCGTTTGTAATGATGATAATAATAACTAAAACTAATTTTGGATAAGTAGATTTGTAAATAATAATAATAAATTGATTAGTAAAATAATAATAATGGCAATAAAATTAAAATTTTGTTTTAATCCTTATTTGTACAATAATCATATGAATTAATTTTGGCCAGGTACTTTTACGATATAATTAGTTACGATAATAATGATAAAAATTTAGTTATACTATTACTAATAAGTATAATTGCAATATAACTAGGCAATATACTTCAGTATTGATAAGGCAATAACTATTACGTACATTCAAATATCCTTCCAAAGTTCAACATTTGAAACAATAGTTATGCAGCGGCAAACTTCTTAAAAATATTCTTTTCCAGTGGAATTCACCACGTATTTGCTTGAATCCCAAATGAATTTCTTCTGGCGACATAAAAACAAACAGCATTGTACCACCACATTCCACGGCGTTGCACTTTATATTCACAACATTAAAGTGAGGGGCGTCGAACATTCCTCCTGCTATCTCCGAAAGCGATGAAATGGTGCGGGCAAAATGGCGAAATTCAGCGTTTCTTCGCCAGACGATGGGTTTCACGGGAGTCTTGGAAAATATTTGCCGAAGCTCTGATTGCATACCAATATTCTAATCTGCGGACGCCACTGCTTAAACAAGTAAAGGGGGATTCAGATCTTCTGCCAGTAATCTGTGAACCACATCATGGAGTCTCATGGGGAGAAAAAAAAAAAGATAAAAATGGGTTAAATTCGTCCCCTTCGCATTCTTTTTTACCCTTTTTTATTCTTTTCAGAAATAATAAACGTACTTTATCTGCTTATGTGATTGATCTCAAATGTAATCGTTTAAGATCGTAATAAAAAATTTTACTTAAAAAATGAAGGATCTTTTCATTAATTTATGATCTGTAATCTCTTATTATACTGTAAATAATAACAGTTATTGTTTATGTACAATGAACAATTATTTATAGTAAACATTAATTATACAGATTTTCAAGTAAAATATGGAAGTGAATTTTAATAAAAATTAAAATACAGAATATTTCACACTTGAAATTTTCTATTTTTACACGGATTAGTAACACCTCTTACTTTGTGCTGTTGATGACAAAATATTCTAAATGCATTTATTTAATAGAAGGTGGTGTTTCTGAACCTGATGATGAAGTAACTAGCGTTCTGGCATTCGATGCCATATGTTTCGGGTTAAAATCCTGAGGGTGGAATGGATGTTCGTGGTTCGGTATCCATGTTAAACTGTATGTCACGGTTCAATTAGCCCAAAATATGCATAAAATGACAGTAGAGCGACAAACTAAACCAAACCAAATCTATATCACATAACACAACAATCAATTTACTAATCAATAAACTCATAAATAAAAAGTATATAAATTAATATTTCTGCAATAGATAAAATAATAGAAATACCAATTATTTACAGAAAACCTATATTGGTAATAATGATAACAATAGTGAATATTTGAAAATAACTGACACTATAATAAAAACTACAATAATAACTCAATTATGATCATAATTATAACTAAAATAATTTTGGTTAAATATATCTGAAACATATGTTGATTGCGATAATACTTATAATTAAATTAAAATTTAGTTCTAACCATTACTATTGTATTAATGATAATTATATAGATTAATTTTTGGCCAGCTATTTTTACGTTATAATTAGTTACGATAATAAAAAAATTCAGTCCTACTATTACTAATAAGTATCATTGCAATATAACTAGGCAATATACTTAATATTGATCAGTCAATAACTATTATGTGCTACAAATATCCTTCGAAAGTTCAGCATTTCAAACAATAGTTCTACAGCTGCAAACTTCTTAAACCTTTTTTTTTCCAGTGGAATTCACCACGTATTTGCTTGAATCCCAAATGAATTACTTCTGGCGACATAAAAGCAAATAGCATTGTACCACCCCTTTCCATGGCGTTGCACTTTATATTCTGAAAATTAAAGTGAGGGGCGTCGAGCATTCCTCTCCGTAAGCGAAGAAATGATGCGGGCAAAATGGTGAAATTCGGCGATTCTTCGCCAGACGATGGGTTTTCGCGAGAATCTTGGGAAAATATTTGCCGAAGCTCTGGTTGCATACCGATATTCTAATCTGTGGACGCCCACATTGCTTTATCAAGTAAAAAGGATTCAGAGCTTCTGGTAGTAGTAATCTGTGAACCACATCATGGAGGCTCATGGGAGGAAAAAAAAAAAACGATAAACTGGGTTAAATTCATTCCCTTTGTATTCTTTTTTCGTTTTTTTTTTTTTCAAAAAAATAATAAACATATATTATCTGCTTATGTGATCTCAAAAATTATCTTTAAAATCCTAATAAAGTCTTTTATTTAAAAAAGAATTAAGGGTCTTTGCTAAGAGTTTACAATTTGCAATCTATTATTATACTATAAATAATAACTGTTATTGTTTATGTATACTAAACAATTATCTATAATAATCACTAATTGTATAGATTGTTAAGTAAAATTTTGAAATTAATTTTAATAAAAATCGGAATACAAAATATTTCACATTTTATATTTTTCATTTCCGCATAATTAAATAACACCTCTTACCTTGTGTTGTTGGTTACAGATTATACTAAATACATTTATTTAATAGTATATGACGATTTTGAACCTTCTGGCTCAGAAACTAATGATTTGGCTATTGGTGCCAGTGATTTCAGGTTTGAGTCCCGAACGGAAGGGTGGACAGAGTATGAACGATTGCAATGGATGTTTGTAGTGCTATGGAATCCACTTTAAGCAGTAGGTCCCGGTCTAATATGACTGTAGAGAGTTGGACGTAGGGCTGACAACCCTAACCAGTAAAAAGTCAGCGTCATGTTACCAAGTCTGACTTCTATCTACGGGCCATCACTCGCAACAAAAATGCCCCTTTTAACTTCAACCATGAGTCATACGGGTTAAAAGGCTGGGTTTAGATGGTTTAGATGTCTACCAAGTGGGGATAAAAAACAACAAAGCAACCACAAGTCCCAGCCTCATATGACTCTAGAGTGAGACGGAATCAAGTCAGTTTTCTACCTACGGGTGCTCCATCACAGCAGACACTGACCCCTTGCCCATCAACCATATGAGTTCGTGGTCTTGGTCTAGATGACTACCAAGTGAGGATAAGAAACAACAACAAATTTGTAATGTTGATAATAATAACTAAAACTAATTTTGGTTAAGTAAATTAGAAACATTATTTGATTCCGATAATAATAATAATTAAATTAAAATTTAGTTCTAATCATTATTTTTGGAATAATGATAATTATATAAATTAATTTTGGAGATGTATTTTTACGATTTAATTAGTTATGATAATAATAATAAAAATTTAGTTTTACTATTACTAATAAATATAATTGCCATATAATCAAGTCAGTTTTCTACCTACGGGTGCTCCCTCACAAAAAGAAACTGACAATAGTGTTATGGCAATATACTTCAGTATTTTGAGGCAATATCTATTATGTACATAAATATATCCTTCTAAATTGCAACATTTAGATAGTTACAAACAATAGTTATGCAGCTGCAAACTTCTTAAAACATCTTTTTTCCAATGGAATTCACCACGTATTTGCTTGAAACACAAATGAATTTCTTCTTGTGACATAAAAGCAAACAGCATTGTACCACCCCTTTTAACGGCGTTGCACTTTATATTCGAAACATTAAAGTGAGGGGGCGTCGAACATTCCTCCTGCTCTTCGAAAGCGAAGAAATGATGCGGACAAAATAGTGAAATTCGGCGATTCTTCGCCAGACGACGAGTTTCATGGGAATCTTGGAAAAATATTTGCCGAAGCTCTGGTTTGCATACCGATATTCTAATCTGCGGACGCCTACACTGCTTTATCAAGTAGAAGGGATTCAGAACTTCTGCTAGTAATCTGTGAACCACATCATGGAGGCTCATGGAGGAAAAAAGAACGAAAAACTGGGTTAAATTCATTTCTTTCACATTTTGTATCCCTCTTTTTTCATTTTTATCTTTCAGAAATAATAAACGTATTTTATCTGCTTATGTGATCTCAAATATAATCTTTTAAGATGGCAAAAAAAAATTTTTGCTTAAAAAAATGAAGGATCCTAGCGATGAATTTATTGTAATCTCTTATTATACGATAGATAGTAGTTGTTATTGTTTATGCATTATGCACAATTATCTATAATAATCAAAAATTATACAGATTATATATTTCAACTAACTTTAATAAACTTTCAAATACCGAATATTTTATTGAAATTTTCTATTTCCGCATGGTTTACTCGCACGTCTTAACTTGTGTTATTGATCACAGAATATTCTAAATATATTTATTAAATAGGATAAGCGTATTTTGCACCTGGTATCTCAACGAATAGTGCTGTGGAGCTTGGTGCTACAGGTTTCGTGTTCGAGTTCCGATCGTGCCAGGATGATATTAGTGGTTTGGAATCCACTTTAAACGTTGGTACCGGTCTAATATGACTACTACTACTGCATCACACAACATCACTGCGCCTAGAGATGGGTTAGAGTTTGGTAATGATGTGGATGAGAGTCTGATTGAGCTCTGTGACGCTGTATGGTCATATGAGACCCGGACCTACGACTTAAAGTGGATTCCTAACCACTACAAACATCTATGGCACCGCAGGGAATTAAACCAGAAATCTGTGGTACCGAGAGCCAGACACTCAGCCATCAGTTGGCCTACGCACTCTAACCGGAATGGATGTATATTTCTTGCATCCTGCGGGAGTAACTGAATATAGGTTTTCGATCTATCAATATATGATTAATGTCTTTAAATTTATTAAATATGGTATATGTGTAATGTTTATGAATGTGTAAATAAAGCTGTGAGTTTCCCAACCTGTACCACAAGATACTCAACCCAACCACACTTATTTTCCAGGTGGCCCAACTTGCACACTACAGGACATATCCCGAAACATTATTCACAAAAGGGCATATTGTTGAATCTTTTCAGCATTTAGAAGGATTTTGAAGATCACCTTCTTTCTTCAACCTTTTTTTGCATTATAGGAAAACATTCAAAATGTTCTTAAAAATCATAGAAACGCGTTCATAATTTTTATCGAATGAAAGAAATTATCAAAGTAAACAAGTAATATAAAAAAAACTCTCACTCTATTGCAGAAAGTCCTTTATAAATAATTTTTATTTTTTTTAAGTTTATCTGGCGCCATCTATTGGTAGATACATGCAACTTAAATCAAAACCAAAATGAATTAATTTAATTTAATTACTGAATTAATATTTGAAAAAGCTGTATTAAAATCAAGTGTTATCCACTAAAAGTTAAAAAAATGTATTTGAACTTGAGTGGATGAATAAAAAGTATTTTATAAACAATTGAAAATTTGAACAAGATATGTATAGGGAGAGTGTGAGCTAATAGAAGGAATTGAAAAAAATAAACGATAATAAAAAATATTGATTAACAACCCTTAATTCGTGACACTGATTAAATGAAAAGTCAAAGTATAATTATCACGAGGCATTTGCTTGTATATTTACTCTTTCTCATCGATCGTAAAGGAAAACCTTTCCTGTCTATAGATTCTATAGATTTATCATTCCCATGCCTAGAATAAGGATTAGAGGTTTCGATACGACTTCGCTTATTTGGAAACCCAACACACTATCTGCCTGAACGCTTCAATTGAAGACTTTATTTATTAAATTTTGTTTCATATTTTGGTCATTTTTAATAATGCTTAAAAATATGGGACGCTCCAGTTGAAGACTTAATTTATTAAATTTTGGTTCTATTTTGGTCATTTTTATTTTTATTTTAATTTTTGTTCACATATCCCCCAGAACGCTCCAGCTGAAAACTTAATTTATTAAATTTTGTTTCATACGTTAGTTAATTTTGATAATCAAATAATTCCTATTTTATTTTTTGCTCAAATATCCCCCAGAACACAACAGTTGAAGCCTTAATTTACTAAATTTTGTAACATACCTTGATCAATTTTGATAATAAAAAGTGCTAATTTTAATTTTGGTTCATATTTTGGTCATTTTTATAATAAAAAAATGCCTACTTTAATTTTTGTTCAAATATCCCCCAGAACGATCCAGTTGAAAAATTAATTTACTAAATTATGCTTCATACTTCGGTCAATTTTGATAATAAAAAATGACTATTTTAAAAATTTTTGTTCAAATCTTTAGCAATAATAATAAATATATCACTTTTCTTTATATCTTTATAAATATATTATTTTTCTTTATATATAAAATTTTTTTCCTCGTGTTACACTATACTTATAACACAAATTTATGAGTATTTTTTACATATGAAATAAAAATATACAGAAATAAGAGCTACAGGAAATATCATCGAGTTTCAGTGAAAGTTACAGTTTTATTTGAAACAAGGACGAATATTCTTAGTTACATATATAGCTGCGTGCAGTTCTAAATGTCCTTAGGGGAGAAAATTATATTTGACATGAAGCCAATCTCTGTGATTAATATTTTTATTTCGCCCTCATAAAAAAACTTTTAAGGAAACGACACGCATTCTTATTTGGTCATGAAATCATTTTAATTTTTTCATTCATGTCACGTCTTGAAGATTATAAACCTTCTTTTTTACTATATAAAGCTATTTTTGCGTTAATATGTTTGTCTTGATAAATGTTCTGATGATACTGCACTGCCTAATGTTTTAACATGTATAATAATTTCATTTTCTGTCATAAAATATTTATTACTTCAGTCGCATTCAAATGAATTAAAAGAAAAAAATATAAATAATCTTTTACTACAGTGTCTAAAAAGTACGACCAATTTTCATTTTAAAATTCCCGGGGCTTAAGGAATTTATTTTTTTTCTTTTTTTTTGTTGCTAGCAATGTCCTTGACTATGTGATATTTGACGTCAAAATATTCATTACTGTTTCAGTTTCGCTTGACTTTGTGAGACGCTAACATTGATTCCAGCGATTTTTGAAGTGTCTGAATTAATTGAACAATTAACGTGCATTAAATTTTGTTTGCGGAAACGTATAGAATGTTGCAGATGGTATTCGGTGAGCATTCCAATATCGGACAGACATGCTTAGAAGTGATATAAACAGTTCAGAGAAAGCGTTGAAGACGAAAAGCTTTATGGTCGACCATCAACCTCAATCGACGAAGCTCACGTCCAAAAATTAAAGGTTTGGTGCTTGCAAACCGTCTATTTACAATTAGAGACCTTGCTGTTGATGTCGGAATTTCAAAAGGATCTGTCAATTCCATTTTTGGCCTCAAACGCGTCAAATCTCGATTGTACCGAAAGCACTGAATGCGCCAGCTCACATTGCATTTCTTTCCACAACCACCGTATTCACACCGTGCGACTTCTGGCTATTCCCTAAACTCAAAAGCCCACTCAGGAGACACCGTTTTGAGTCTATTGAAGAGATTCAACGTGAATCGCCGCGCGCTTTGAAGGTCATTCCTGCCAATGACTTTTTAGCATGAATTGAGGATTGGAAAAAAGTTGTCATCAGTGCATTGTGTCCGGAGGGGATTACTTTGAAGACGATGAAATAAATTTGGAAGAATAAATAAAGAGTTTTTGAAAAACAAAAATAATTGCTCTTACTTTTTGGGCACAGTAGTATGTCTGTCTTGTTAAATGTTCTGATGATACTCCACTGTCTAATGTTTTAACATGTGTAATAATTTCATTTCCTGACATAAAATATTTATTACTTTCGTTACATTCAAACAAATAAAAAAAAAAGATATATTCTTTTATTAGCTTCTTTCTTATTAAAATAAAACCTAATGTTTTATTAAATTTATGAGAAATATATTTTAAAAAAGTATGCGTTTTTTATTTAAAAATGACACAATTTTCATCACTTGTTTTGAGCTCATAGATTAAAATAAAAATTCAGAATTATAAGTCTGAAAATAGATCTCTAAAAAGCAGCTTAAAATTTTTAAGTACACTGTATTAATTTAATCCTATTTGCTTGCTAGCATCACAGTTTTGACATTAACTGTAACATTAACTGACATGTAAACTGTTCTAAAGTTATAATTCTCTACTGCTTGCCAACTGCGAGAAGTTCCAATCTCTCTTTTCCTCTCTTTGAGATAAAATCCATTTACTTTGTGAACAATGAGATTTTACAGAGCTGTTTCTTTATTCCTCCCATTTCGAGTTTTTAAAATGGGTGATGAAAATTGTTTAATCAATTTAACAGTTTTGTGGCTAGTACAAAATGCTGTTCAAGTCAAATTTCTCATCCAAAAATTAATGAAATAGAAAGTCAAAAAAAAAAAAAATTTAAGCAGATAAAAAAGCGATATTATCATTATCTGTTGTTGTAACAGTTTTATGGCTAATACAAAATTCTGTTTAATGCATATTTTGCATTCAAAAGTGTATGAAACAGAAGGACAAAAAAAAAAAAAATTAAGCAGATAAAAAAAGCGATATTATCATTATTTGTTGTTGTAACAGTTTTATGGCTAATACAAAATTCTGTTTAATCCACATTTTCATTCCAAAAATGTATGAAACAGAAGGACAAAAAAAAAATTTAAGCAGATAAAAAAGCGATATTATCATTATCTGTTGTTGTAACAGTTTTGTGGTTAACACAAAATTCAGTTTACGCTATATTTTCCATTCAAAGTGTATGAAACAGAAGGACAAAAAATTTTTAAGCAGATAAAAAAAAAAAGCGATATTATCATTATCTGCTGTTGTTTCTTATCCCACTTGGTAGACAGCAACATCTAGACCAAGTCTAAGAACACATGTGTTCTCATGGAAAGAGGGAAAGAGGGGCAGTTACTATTGTGTTGGAGCAACGTCACGCTGAAGAAGGATTCAGCGTCAGTCAAGCACTGCCTTCCGGGAGGATTTTTAGATAAATACACCACATTTTGTATCGCATGGGAGAAAATCTAGAAAACTCCCACAAGGCAGTTTGACTAACGTGGCAAGATGCTGAACATCACAAAGGCTATCGAGGCACCTCATCTTTTGAAACAGTGTCTACAGCAAAGCTGCCAGTGGATTGAAACTCCGCCCTCATGCTCAGCAGTGGTGCGCGTTTCCACTGAGCTACGAGTTCCGCTTGTCCTCATCTTTTCAACACAAACATATAGCATTATTTTCAGGCTAAATGTGAAAATTGCAAACAAAATATCTTCATTAATTATGTATATATATATATTTATTAATGAAAAATTTTGTTTTCATTTACTAGCAAAATTTCTTTTACTGTAGATTTTTTTTTATCTTCCTCAATAACTTATGTAGACTAAGTATTTATTACTTACACAGCGCATTTTTTACATGTTGTCGGCTGAAACTTAATTAAATGTTTTGGTATTTTTGAAATGCTTTAAAAAGATTAATCATTAATGAAACTTAAATCATTTTTATAACTATGACTTCTTCAAAAATGTCTTAAGGGAACACGGAAGGTAAACAGGATATGCCTTATTTAATAATTCATTAAAGGAATACTGTAGAATCGTATTAATATTGTTACTATGCTTATCATAGTTTGAATTTTGCCCAATCAATAAATAAATAATAATGCAAGCATTTTATAAAAGTTTTTTTATTAATATTTCCAGTAATAAATGAAGTTTATTTTGTTGAATTTGATTAAAAATTCAAAAAATTTCAAATATTTCCGTATAAGTAATTCAAATAAATTAAAATATGCAATTTCCTCTTAATGAATTATAAACCATAAAATAACAAAACAAATTAGATTAACAAAGACAGGTTTTACTACCTCTAGTACACGCACAAATCTCATAAAAGCTCTTCATTAAGCTGCATTTCATTTTTATGTCAGACTGTCTTCTGCAGCATATAAAACACGCTGAAATTAATCCAACTTCACAGTAAATCTTTTTTTAGTCTTTAAGAAATTTATAGTCTCCATTACTTTATTAATAAAAAGTAACACGAATTACTAAATTTAAAAACTTATGCCAAAGTAGCATATAAAAATAGGTAAACTGCGATTATCAAAATACATTTACTTTCAGTTAGTTTTTATTATTTTAAGAATAGCATTGTTTAATTAGTTTATTAGATTTTTGGTAGTATAGGTATCTAATGAGTACATGTTCCAATAACATTATTGAAATTTTAATTGATTCATTACTTATAACTTCATGACTACTTATTACTTCATTACTTCTACTTATACTAATACTTCTACATATATATTTTATCTTACTTTTCTTTATACCATTTTCATTCCTACTTATTACTTCTGCTTCATTATTATTTTATTACTTTATTCATTAATTTTAATTGATTACATTATTCAAATTTCGGATAGTTAATTGTTGTATTAAATTTTAGCTTGCTTTTCATATAATTATCCGTAGAATGAGCGTTTTAAGCATAACATACCATGCAAAATTTACATTTACAATTACATATCAATTTACCTTGCATATCAATTAACATAATAATTACACAATAACATAATTTACGTTTACATAATGCTTTGGGGACAAGAGTTTTATAATTTTTGCATTTTATTATATATTATTAGCTTTAGAATGAATATTTCCAATGTTATAAAATTATTAAAAATTTAAAGATAATTTAATTTAAAAATAAAACTTCGAATAAAGTTATTAATTTATGATTTTTGATTTTTAGCTAAAGTTATTTATAGCATTTTTTAATAAATTCTTAATATAATAACAAAAATATGATAATATGAAACTTTAAATTATTTTTAATATACATTTTTAACTTTAGGAATATCATGGGAATAGGCGCAATGTGCATTTTATTGTAGTATAGAAAATTTCTTTTTGTTAATGTTTAGAAGTAGCATTGTTTAATTAGTTTATTTAACATATCTCACTAAATCTATAATTTTACATATTCATTTAAAATAAGTTGATTCTCATTAAATAAATTCAGTCTTTCAATGACTTTATGTTAAAACAATTAAATGACGATGTTTTTCTGAATATTTATTTCCTGTTGGCCTTTTATTTGATAGTTGAAAAATTAATTTAATTTATCAAAATATAAAAATAAGAGGATGTCTATTAAAATTCAAATGTCTTGTATAATAATATTTGACCTATATTTGTTTAAGGGATATATATTTTGTGCAAATTGAATAACAGATTATTCCATTTTATTTTCAAAATGGATATAAAAAATAATAATTATTATTTTACTAAAATTCGTTACTAAATATTCTGCTTAAATTGACTACAATACTAAGATAAATATCTAAAGCCATTTATAATTAATTATTTTAAAATAAATTGACATTTTTATAAGAATAATATTTTTATACTCATGAACAAATAAAAGAAATTTGAACAATTTTTTTTTCTGCATTTACACTATTGTAAAATCATTGTTCTTGGGAAAAGCAAAAATGGGAATTGTTGGGCATTGTTCTTGGGAATCTAAAAATGTGTCATATTTAGTACTTGATAAATCTTTTCAAACCATATAGTATACCTCCCCAGACATAAAGTGATGTAATATAATGTATTATTGACATGAATTGTCCTACAAATTTCTACGAAATACACATTTTAAAATAAAGAATAGAATGTTTTGAAAATATATGAGATTGAAAAGCTATCCATAGATATATTCTGAATGTAATAAAAACAATTCTGTATTTGTAAAAGTGAATTGCCTTTTTCCAAATCACATTTCATAACAATATTTCAATGCGTAGCGATATAACAATACAGATTTATATTTATATAAACTGTCTAAATTCTTCTATTTAAATTTATGAAGTATATTTTAAACACCTAACTGAGCAGAACAACCAGAAATGCTTTCGTGAATATGTCCATGACCACATGAACAACAAATTAAATTCCCTGTTTTAAATAATGTGTAATTCATTATTTCTGACTATCAATATATAAAATATATCTTTCTAACAGCGATGTAAAATATCGTAATACACAGTCCAGTCACATTAATGTAACTCGTGCAGCCAGAATAACACATTTGGCAGAGCAGACCGCTGGGAGACTTGTCAATTAGGTTTCTGAAGGTGTTCACTGGGATGTTGAGCCATGCAGACTCCAGTGGCGTGGCCAGCTGTGCTAGATTACGCGGTTGAGGATACATGGCGCGAACAACCCGTTCGAGGTGGTCCCACAGATTCTCGATTGGGTTTAAATCCGGTGAGTTTGCTGGCCAGGGGAGTACGGTAAACTCATGCTGGTGCTCTTCGAACCACGCACATACACTGACAGCTGTATGACACATCGCATTATCCTGCTGGTAGATGCCATCAACCTGAGGAAAAATAATTCGCATGTAGGGGTGGCGTACTTGTGCTGTTCCATCCCGCCTTCCACAATGATGAGTGCAGCCAGTGAATGTCATGAAAACATTCCCTCAAACCATGCTCCCTCCTCCAGCTTGGATCCTTCCGGCAATTGTTGTAGGGTGTTTGCTTTCCAGACGTTTCACGCTATACACGCCGATGGAGCATAAAACGTGATTTATCGAAAAAGGCCACCTGTCGCCACTCTGTGGACGTCCAGTTTCGGTACTGACGTGCAAATTTCAGTCTTCGTCGCCGATGAACAGCGGTCAGCACAGGTGCATTAATCAGGAGTCTGCTGCGGAGGCCTATGCGCAACAACGTTCGCGGAACAATTGTTGAGGATACACTCTTGGTAGCCTCCTGGTTCATCTGGGCGGTCAGTTACTCAACAGTTGCATCTATTCGCCCGAACGCATCTCCGTAGCCTTCGTTCGCCTCTGTCATCTATAGCCCGTGGTGCACCACATGTGCCACGCGACTGATTTTGGATAGTGCCATTTTGCATGCACGGTATATTTTTACCACGGTGGCAAGCGAACAGTTCACAAAATTTGCCGTTTCCGAAATAGCCAATAATCATGCCCTTTTGGACGTCGGATAAATCGCTACGTTTCTGCATTATGCCAACGATTAAAATGCTTTCCGATGCCCTAGGACATCCTTTATATACACTCCACTGCAATGTACTGCCACTTGCCTTTTGTGATTAGTTATTTCACGTTGACGTCGAAAGTAGGTGGTGGCCACATTAATGTGACTGGACTGTGTATATCATAATCTCTGCAGGTTGGGCAACCAGATTGTAAACTAGGTGTGGTTGGGTTGAGATAATTGAGGAGCACATTGGAGAACACGCCGCGTTATTTACACAATCACAAACACCACACACATAGTACAGTTAGAGAAATACAACATTTAACACATTTATGTACATATAAATATACATTCGTGGAAGGATTCCTTTTCTAAGCCGAAAATCAATATAATACGCGCAGGATGCACTAAACTTCCTCTCCGATTAGAGTCTGTAGGCTAACTAACACACAGGTTGCGATAAATATATTTCCTCTTTGGGTGAGATACTATAAAATAAACATTTCTGAACGGGGAGCGCAAATTGTGCTGTATTTCCACTCGGATGAGAGTTTCGAGGCCTACTGACCATTTCCACTGAACGCCAACTGGGGTGTCTTGTCAGGTGTGCAGAAGGAAGTACGGTTACACTTAACAATTTCAGTGGATTTTATGCGTATACCATGTATTTAATGGCGAATAATATATTTTTTTAAAATATATTATTAAATCTTTTATTAAAATAAACTTATATATTCCCTGTAGCTAATATTTTTAAATTTCGGAAGGCTACCAATATAAATAGTTAATTATACTCAATTTTCATATTCTTAAAAAATCATATTTATTATTTTTGCATTTATTGTATGCAATTAACTTATTGGAAGAAACCACAATGAAATGTTTTAAAATTTTTATGTTTTTATTTGTTATTATCCTAGTTAAAATATTTTATCTCTAAATGTATGTCCTCATATGTATTATACACATAGTTGACACCACATTTAATATATGGAACCTGTTAAGTAAAATTAGATCTAAGTATTCTTCAACAAAACCAAATTTGGGAAATGCCTTTAATTAGCTTTTTGGCATGCCAACATTATTCAGTTACATGATATATCACCTAAACCTTTTATTAAGAAGTTGTAATAAGACCTTTTAATTATGTATGTCTTGTGATATAGAAACCGGGGGAAAATACCTTTGTTACTTTTCTTCGAAATTCGCTTTTTCTATAATCCGGATTACCAAGAAGATATTTTAATTAAATTTCATATTCCATACTTGTTGAGGATGCAATCCTCAGGGATGTAGCTTACATTTTATATAGAAACAGAAACTGCTACCTTAAAAATTAATAAAATATCCTATTTAAATGAATAAAATTTTATATTAGAATGGTCTTTTAAGCCAATCTTATAAGGTTGAATTTGTTAGCAAATTTATCCTTTTTTAGCATTTTACACATATTTTTATAAATTTTCAGAATATGACTTTTATTTTTAATGAATTTGTTCATTTAGCGAAACCATAAACTTACCATAATTTTTTTATTGATGTCTTACAAAAATTAAATGACCAGTCAAAAATTAAATCATCAATATAGTTTTTTTGAATGAAAAAGTTTTAAATGTATACTTCAACATACACATATTTTCAGTTAAACATATATGTTGGAAGTATACATTTAACAAATTAGAAGAATTTGTAATAGAAGAATGTGAAGAATTGCTAACAGAATTTTAAAATCAGAGGATATTTTAAAAAAACATGCTTCAAAATGCTCTATATAGTGTAATTATTCTTAATGAAAGGAACTTAAGTATACATGCACATTATATACAATATATCCGTCATCAAATATTCATTTTAAATTTAGTTTTCGAATGAAAAGTATTTTTCTGTTAAATATATGTATGTTGTTAGCATGCATTTTGATAAAATTTGAAGAATTTCTAATAGAAGTTTAAAATCAAATAAGATATTCCAAAAGATGTTTCAAATATTTATTCTTAATTAAAGGAACTTAAATACACATTCACATTGCATAATAATATATTTACCATCAATTACATTTTGGGAAACAACCGCATACTATTTAATAACATTGCGTTAGTGTATTTTGAAGTATCACTTATTTAATAATGTAATCAACATTCCATCAAATTAATGAATAATTTTTAACAACAACCATGTGCATTAAGAAATTTTAATCGTACATTCATAATTGTATGAACATAGTATTTCATACCACTTTATTAATTTTGAAAGAAATTTTAAATACCATGTCAGATTATCCGCGTAATGATACATTAAAAAATACACTATATAACGTAGGTTTTATAGTGTATTTTATTGTTTTTATAGTTTTTTTTGTAAAAATAAAACCTTATTTACAGTTTTTAAAAAATAATGTATATGTTATATTATATTGCGCTAACTTATTTTAAAGAAGAAGAACTTATTTTAAAGAATCAGTTATTTAACAATGTGATCAACATTCCGCAAACTAAGGAATAATTTTTAAAAACAATTCTGCGCCTTAAGAAATCGTATCATATATTCTTATTTCTATGAACATAGTATTTTTATAACATTTTTTTTTTTTTAACTCTTGAGACTTTTTAAATAACATGTTTGATTACTGGCGTAATAATCATGAGGCCCATTTAATATACTTAAATACACTATAAAGTTTATGTCATGAACATTATTTATATTATCTTTTCTTTTTTTTAAATAAAGAAAAATAAGTTTTTCCTATTATCTTTTTTTTAATTCCTTCTATTAGCTCACACTCTCCCTATATATATCTTGTTCAAATTTCAATCGTTAATAAAATACTTGTTATTCATCCATTCAAGTTTTTAAAAAAAAAAAAAAATATTTGAACTTGTAGTGGATGACACAGGATGTTAATACAGTTTTTTAAATATTAATTCATTAATTAAATTTAATCTTAATTTTTAGTTTTTTTTTAGATTTAAGTTTCATATATCTACCAGTAGATGGCGCCTTTATAATGCATGTATTATCCTTTAAAAGTAGTCTTTTCATTTTTTTTCATTTAATTTTTAGTTTCTGTATTACACCTTATTCTATGAAAAATAACCTACCCTTTAAAAGCCAGTAAATTCTTCCTGTCCCCAAAAAATTTTTTTGTATTACATACCTATCAACAATAGGAGACATTTTAAAGATAAATTATTCGTTTTGGCAAAAATAATTAATTTTTACATAACATTAACTTTTTGTAGGCATATTTATGATCTAGAAATATTTCATTGCTCTTCTTACTAAATTTTTTACTGAATGATAAAGAAACATAATTTCGACTGAAAAACTAATCTGTAATTATTTTTGCTAGTAAAAATATATAAGAAATAAGATGAGAATTTTAGATGAGAATTCTCTTCTTGGAGACAATATTTTTTTTAAATAACTGCTTTTTCTCTGAAAAGAAACTAAAAATAATCAGACATCTGGAATTTGAATTTGACTAATTTTATATGGAAATATATAAAAATTTGTGCTTTCTTTTAATTAGTTTGCTAGGAATTGTTCCATGAAAAATTTAATTAAAAAAAGTATGCATATGATAACTATGTTTTTACTAAAATAAAAAAATAAATCATAAAAATCATTATAAATGAACTGTAAAATCAACATAAATGAGCAAATATGTTCGTAGAAATTAATGAAAATTCGCAGAAAAAGAGATCCAGCCTCGAACAATAAATAATGCTCATTACAATTATATAGAGCAATACATTTAATTACAACACCAGATAATCAGTAAGTTTAAGGATGATCAACATTAACAACATTCAAACAACAAAACGTCAATGTAAAGAGACTCAATAAGATTGATTATTGTGGCTTGATGAATGAACGATCATTTGCCACTATTTGCCCGCTGAGAGTGGATGTGGCAAGGTACACAAACGACGAACAATTTCTCTCTATATGTGTTCGACAAGTAAAATATCAGGAGATATTGGTAGCGAGGAAAGTATCTGATTGCCGCTTTCCGTGTACTATCGGGTGTTGTCCTACTTATCAATGTCTTTAGCGACCTCCCTCCCTATAAAAAAAAGTAAGATAACCGCCTTTTATAACTTTTATCATTATTGACATGCCATTAGGGCTGCCGTAATGCCATTAATACGAATCAATGATGATCGTTGTTATAGAAGACGGCTTTCCAAACTATGATGTCCTTCTATGATGCTGCATTATTGAATGGTGCGTGGCATCCACAGTTGCGGTCTAAGTGGTATATCACCACGTTGGCGCCAGAATTATACGTGGTGACATTGTCATTGATAAAACAGAGACTTGTCTCATCGGGCACTGTTTTATTCGTCATCCACGGGTCTTATTCCTCATCTTTCCCGGAATCATTGCAAATGGAGGCATTGATGGTAATGAATCTATGTCAGTTCTCTTCTTAGCGAGAGCCATGAATGCCAGCTGTTGAATACTAATATTTAGATAAGGGTCCTATTTAATGTTGAAGCATCCAAAATGTCACGGTGCTGTGAGAGATCAGCGAAAACAGGCTCCCAACGTGAATGCATCAAGCCATGAATGTTGAGGTTCTTTTTCTGTACCAGCAATGGTAGAACGTCGATCTTCCTTTTTCCAACTACCTAAGTCCGATGCACTGTGGACGTACGAACTAACAACCGATGCACTGTGGACGTGAACGAACGGATGTAACGAACGGATGTGTAACTAACTAACAACCGATGCACTGTGGACGTGTATCCATTGCAATATAACGGACAGATCAATCTACCCTTCTGAGTTTAATCACGTAAACCCTAGTGAACTCGTTTAACTGCTGGAACTGTTTCCGCAGGCTGTGGTTTGGCATATCTACTACGACGCTTCTTCTGCAATTATGATCAGATCTGCTAACTGATTTTCTCGTATTGATCAGATCTGTTAACTGATCTCTCCCCTTATATCGTATTCACTGTAAGCAGGACAGTTGCATATTTTAGATCATTTGTATAACTCTGTCTACCGTGCTATTTCAATTTTTTTCTGGTCATTTTCTGCCGGTGTTGCATTTTTTGTCATGTAGTGTATGCACATTAATGGATATTGAATAATATCAAAGATAAGAAAATACACATTTATTTTAATCAAAACCATATTTTTGATGAAAAATAATTAAAATCTTAATGATTTTAGTGCTTAAAACACCAATATTAGAAACTCGCTGACCAGTAAATGATAATGAATAATATTTTTCGGCACTCACAATTAAATGAATGGAAATTAAGGTTAATAGTGTGGTTTATATGAAGAATAATAAATAACATTAAAAATTCAAATGGAAGAATTGTACCTTCCTCTATTTGTCTGAAAGAATTAGGAACTTTTATAAATCAGAAATGGTTGAAAATATTAATCTTCTGATATGTGTTTCAAATAAATGTTCAAATAAATCTTTTAATGAAAATATTTTCCGCTTTGTAAACAGGAAATCTTTTACTCAACTAGTTAAGATGGTTGTTAATGGAATGAAAAGAAAATGAACTATTGTAAGCTAGTTCAACATGACAACTAAAAGTGTTTCACAACAGAAACTTTCAAATCTGTCCTTTTCTGAAAATTTATATTCAAAGAGATATGTCCCTAATGTGCTTTCAGTTACAATCCTTTAAAAAAATTTCGTCTTTTCTTTTCGAAGGAAAAAATGAGACTTGTCTTCTCGTCTCATTGTGTATTTATCAAAACAATATCTGAAATTACAGTACAAATGCATCAGCCCAATCATGCCTGCATAAAAATGGCGTGACCAAGATAAGCCTCCATTGCATATTACAAGAGAATACGTAACCTGCACTAGAAAACAATGGATATCTGTTCTTTTCATAAGCTAAGTATTACTTTGGAGAGTGATTCAGGTCATGGTCTGATTTAAAGAGAGAAAATTATTAAATTATATTTATCGTGTTTTAATTAAATGCACTATAATGTAGATAGAACCAAGATTAAGACTAAATCTTATTGAGCATACACTCTGATATGAAAATAATCTATGGATGACATATGAGTGATTTTGAAACGAAATCTTTGATTCGTATGCAAGCTCATATGTTGGTGCTGGATAAGTTGGTGCGTTAAATGATGATTTAATTGTAATGTCTTAAATTCAAGGAGATCGGTTTATAGATACATTTTAAATTCCATGTAACCTCGATATTTGAATCTTAATCATAATTAACACGTTTTGAGTTATCTCGGGAGCCAGCGATTGTTTTCAGTTACACCTTCAATGCCTATATATGAATTAAACAGATGGTACTGCATACTGCATTGAACATGGTACTGCATTGTCTTTGCTGCCTTTCCTGGTATTCGAAAGCTTAATTGTCATTACAGAAACACAACGCGAAAACTGCATTATTGCATGTTCTTTAAAAAATTCATTTATTTAATTCTTTTATTTTACTTTCTTCAAAATAATTATTCAATAAAAAAATGAATTAATTTATATATTATGAATGTCAAAATAATATAAAAATCAATAACAATTGTGTAATAAATAATTTTTTCAATTTTATTGTTAATTAATTTATTTGTAATGTAGACATTAAAAAAACTCCATAGATTTCTAGTTCAGTGTATATTTTTGTAATAATTTTTTTCATCTCATGTTAGTTAAAGTGTCATTACTTATTTTTATTATGACTTTTATAACTAATAAATATTAATTGAGCTATGTATCTAAATAATCATACATCATTTTTGAAAATGAAATGTCATTTTTATTTTAGGAGTAAATGCTGATTTTGCTGTGAAGTAATCATAACTGACTAATAATAGCAAAATGATAAAAGACTCTGATTAAAAGTAAGTTATTATTTGAAAAATTCTAATGATTTTATTCAAACTATTTATTAATTAAATTAAATTTAATTAAGTTTTCAACTGTTTTAAATTTAATTAGATTATGATTTTTCTTTTTAAAAACTAATTTTGCATGTTCTAAACATTTAAAACCTTAAACTAAAAATAATTATATTCACATGAAATTACGAAATCATACTGCAATTAAAGAAAGGCCTGATGGCCAATTGACTTGTATGGTGTCCTTTGGTGCTTCAGGCTTGAATCCTGGCGGTGGCATGGATGTTTGCTTGTGGTTCGGAATCCACGTTAAACTATAGGCCCGGTCTAATAAGGCTTAAGTGTGTACAAAAAACAAAAAAAAAAGTAAAGCAACGAACCAAACCAAGCAGTAAAAGAAATGTGGATTATTACATTTCTCAGATATTAATTTTGGATGGCAAGCTATATTTTTACTAATTTCTCAAAAAAATTTTTTTTAATTCTCGTTCAGTCTAGTGATAAACTATAATTACGAATCAACTGTAAATCGTGGAAATTTATTATTTGTAAATTAATAATGTCGCTCACAGTAGGTACACACTTTGAACTACATTATGACATATATGAAGAAGATTCTAGAAATGAATTTCACAAAATTCTTACATGTACGTTATTCTAAAATGAAAAGTAATGCTTTCGATTCAATCAATTTATATTCATCATCATCTGCGGCGCAACAGCTCCATGGTGGAACAAGGCCATCTCTCTACTGGCAAATTTCGAGACGAAAGACTTTTTAAAGGGTAGGGTTGTCCGCCTTGCCCAACACTCTACAGTCATATTAGACGGGGACCTAAGGTTTACAGGGGATTCGAACCACTACAAGCATCCATGACAGCGCAGGGACTCGAATCGAAACCTGTAGCTCCGAACGCCAGAGAGCTAGTCACTCAACTATCAGGGCCCTCATACAATTTTTACATTTTTAAAAAAAATTTCATAACATTTTATAAGTAGACTTCGATAATTTTCAAAATACCTATATCTAAATATAAAGTTTATACGTGACTTAAGATGGGAGAAGTTTTATGGCAAATCCACAATAAGCTTCAAGTTATCGAGACCAAATACAGCATTTTCTATTTGAACTCGTTCAAAGCGAGCTCCATCATTCGTTTCAAATTACCGTCTCAGACTTTATCCAGACGGACCTTTGTTCGGTCAATTAGGATTACCAGTAGGTGCATTCTCATCTGCATATAAGAAGATTCATTTATTCAAACTCGTATCAGATCGATATGTCCAAAGAGTTTTTTGTTAACTGACTTACCCTCTTGTGAATAATAACAGTCGTGTATTGTTTTTATTCGAAAAATACTTTAATTAAGAAAAACAAAAACTATGTTGAAGAGCTAATAACTGTAAAATTCCTTTACAATGAAAAAACAAAATACTCGTTGCACTGATTATTTTTATTCTTTGTTATGAATAGAGAGAAAATGATTTTCTACTAAAGGAAATGTTTTTACAATGCAGTAGTAGTTGCAGTAGGACAGGCTATGCTTCTTTTTAATAAAGCTGATGTGATGTATTAGATAATTCTCCTCTTCTATGTAATAACTGCTTGTATATGAAACGTGAACTCATATTATTTTCATTGTTTTGTTTCTTTTGTGTATTTTTTCTTTTTTAACCATAAAATTATGGCTATTGTTTTTCGAGAGTGGAGATTTCCGTTTCCTGAAAGATTTTTTTTTTTTTATCATTGATTACTTTCACCGTTTCTTACTAGTTATTTTTAAAAATTCATTTCACGAGTTAATAATTAAATAATGTCAAATTTTTCTAAAAGATTTTCTGCTGAAACCAAAGAAAATGCTATTAAGAAAAGAAAAAAATTTGGAAATATGTAATTATTTTTTAAGATGGATGTTATGATTTTTGTCCTTAAATTTAATTCTAAATTTTATGGGTAGCCTGTATATCGATCAAGTCAATTATATTTCTTATATTTTTATTGTGCGTTTGTGTTGTACTATTTATATGTTGGACTATAAATGTTGTTATAACATAATTATATAATTTTAACTTATTGTAATTCTAAAATACAAAATTAATTTTTTTAAACACAACAAAATATTTGCTTTTATAATTATGCAGTAGGGCAACCGTGTCTCTTTTTAATAAAGCTGATGTAATGTATTAGATAATTCTCCTTTTCTGTATAATAACAACTTGTACATGAAGCATAAACTCATATTATTTTAATTTATTTGCCTCCATTGTGTACTTTATTTTCTTTTTAACCATAAAATTATGGGCATTGTTTTCGAGAGACGAGTTTTCCGTTTCATTGATCATTTTTTCGCTTTGACTACTTTTAACGTTTCTTACTAGTTATTTTTTAAAAATTTATTTCACGAGTTAATAATTAAGTAAAGGTAAAATTCTTTTAAAAAGATTTTCTGGCGAAACCAAAAACAATGTTATTTCAAATGAGATTTTTCATGAAAAGAAAATCATTTGGAATTCTGTAATTAATTTCTAATTTTTTAATATTGCAGTTATGCTTTTTGTTCTTGCATTAAATTCTAAATTTTATGGGTAACCTGTATATCTGCACACGCCGATTATTTTCCTAATAGTTTTATTGTGTGTTTGTGTTGTCCTGCTTTATATGTTGAACTATAAATGTTGTTATAACTTAAATAATATAAATTTACCTTTATTGTAATTTTAAATACGAAATTTTTTTAAAATTCCACAAAATAGAAATGCTGTGCGAGTATAATTTTGTTTCACTGTATTAAAAAACGAAGCTTAAACATCTCATTAATATTATGAGCAATATTGCTTAAGAAGAGTTAGAAAAATAGACGACTGTTAGAATTAGAAAAAATTTAAAGTTTATTTTTAATTCATTTTATTGCTAACTGAGAAATCAACATACGGAGACATTTTATTTTGTAAATTTATAGTCCCTTTTTTACACTTTTAAGATGCTGTCAGTATAAAAATAAATAAAACGAAATTAAATAAACGTTTTAATATTTTTTCAGTCATTTGCAAATTTTTAAACATTTCAGCGAATTTTTTTTAATTTCCTTGAATATTCTAATAAAGGGATATGTAAAAACAAATAAAGTATACTAAATGAACAAAATAAAATAAGATTTTTCTTTACATTTCAGGATGTTAAAAATGGAATACTCTGCAAACATGCAGTATTTAGTATCATTTAAAATTTACGATGAACAAATAGCAACAGTAAACAGAAAATAATAAGACGTTCTCCCAAACCATGAAATAAAAATAGTCACAGTTCTTTTAAGCTAGAAAGAAATTGATTTTGGAGTTTATTTTATGTGAATAAGTAGTTCAAAATTTTGTTATGTTATCATTTAGAGGGCATAATATAAAAAATAAATTGTGACTTTGAATATAAGGAAGAATGAAAGAAAATATATTTCTTTTGGGTTATTAATCTCATGACAATTAATATTTTATTCATACGTATTTAAACAATGAAACAAATATTATTGATGAAATTAATCATTTTAGACATTCTGCATTTTATTAACATGTCAATTGATGTGTGTATGGTATTCATTTAAGTTTAATTTATAGTAATTATAGTAGCATAATAGCAATTTTTTTTTTTTTGGAAAAAAAAAAAAAAATCTTTAAACTATATATATTAAATATTTTGTCAAATCTATACATTTTTAATTGATGCAATAAATATCTTACAAATCAAATGCATTTGTATTCCACATTTTTTAATTATGTAATGAACAAAAGAAATTGATATTATTTTTGCTTTTCGAATATTAGTCTTTAGTTGACTGATGGCCGAGTGACTATCGTTTTGGCACTCTGTGCCACAGTTTATGGGTTCGAGTCCCGGCGGTTTCATGAGTGTTAGTAGTGGTTTGGAATCCCATTAGATGCCTGTCTAATATGACTGTTGGATGTAAAGCTAAAAATAAACAGCTCCTGTCTCGAAATATGCCACTAGGCAGACGGTTTGGGCCAATTATGAGGCTGTTGAGCCGATGAAAAAGAATATTATTATTTATAAAAGAATACACTGCAGTATAAGTAATTTTTTCAATGAATTAAATTGAACAGAATCGTATTTCAAATGAATTCTGATAAAATTTCCAAATATTTGAATGTAAGTCTCAATGAAATTTTAAAGATTTTCTTTTTAAATAAAGAAAAAATAACTATACAAACTCATATAAAACCTTTTTATAACACCAATAATTAAACTTCATGCACTTGTTATTAATTTGTCCTCGTTATTTTAATAGCTGCGTAATTTTATTTAAAATCGCAGTTCATCAACATATTTCCTCTCGAAAACGTTTCCACACTTTTTTTCCTTTGGAGCCTACTAATTTTAGTAATGAATGAAATTTTTTTTTCGCTATTTGACACTTATGATTCTAGAACTAATAATATTTTTCAATGAACAAAATTGAACACAACTGTATTTCAAATGAATTCTGTTAAATGTTTCAAATTTTTGAACGTAAATCTCAATGAAATTTTAAATATTTCTTTTAGTTCAAGAGAAAATAAATATACAAACTCAAACAAAACCTTTTTTTAACACCAATAATTAAACTTCATACACTTGTTATGAATTTGTCTTCGTTATTTTAATAGTTGTGTAATTTTAACGAAAAAATCACAGTTCATCAACATATTTCCTCTCGAAAAAGTTTCCATCTTACTTTCTTTCCTATGGAGCTTACTACAAAAGCATTTTAGTAATGAACAAACCGTTTATTTAACGCTATTTGACACTTATGATGCTGGAACTACTTTTTATCCAACTGTGCTCCCATTAGTTTAGACAGCGGAAGAAATGTAATGGCTATTTCATTTAATGTGAAGCAATTTAACAAACTGTGCTGATAATTTTGCAAATCGATGTCCCATAGACAGATCTCGAATGCTTTATTCTAGCTGCAAACCAATAAAATACTTAACAGATAATACATGCTTGTGAAATTTATTATCTTATGAATATTTTACATGAAACCATATGTGCAGAAATAATTTATTGGTTTGAATAGAATCTGTTATTTAAATTGATTGAATGCAATTATTTGCAGAGGATCTTCAAAAATAAAGCTTTTACAAAATTTATTCGTCATTTTTATTTAAATATTTTACCATAAAATAACGTAATAAAATTGCAATAAATCAAATAGGGCATTTTATCAATCCACTGATATTTTTTGAAAAGTTGATTTAATGTGTTTCGAAGGATTTTAAATAAATTTATTTTTAAATTGTCTTGAATAGCTTTATAAAAATTGAATATTTTTTTATGATTGCTTCATAAGTTAATGATATATTTCTTCAACGGTAGTCACAAAAGATAAACGACACATTTAAATAAAAATTATTATTTGTGAAAAAATACAAGCTATTAAATGCCTACCCATTTTAAAGCTACGCTGAGAAATAAGGTTTTATTTAAAAATCAATAATAAATAAATCCTGTATAAAAATGTTACTAAAATATTTTTTAAATAATTTTTCATAAATTATTATTATTATGCGTATTAAGCTTGTAAAAGAGCTGCCAACAGTTGTATAAAAATTAGGAAAGGGGAGTGAAATAACGCTTAAAATATTTTTATTTAAAAAAGATGTTTAAAAAATTATTGCTCTGTAATAATGTAACGTAAAATGGCATGATTTAATTTTGAACAAGACTAATCATTTATATATGGAAAATTAATTTCAATTATATTATATAAATATAATTGGCATTCAGATTGATAGTTACTTAAAAATAGTATTGGGACGCTTGACATGCTTAAAGCTATTTATAAAACTTTTAATCACACTAAAAAATTAATTAAGAAATGGTTTAGCATTTGCTATAGAGTATATAAGGGAATTGTTTTTATAGTTTTAGAATTACGACTTGTTCTCGCTTTTTAAATATATAAAGTAAACGCAATCAGTTTTCAAAAACATATTTGGGCAATTTTGTAGTCAGCAATTTCAAAAATATATAAAGCATCAATAAAATTTAATTTACTTTTTAGACTATAATTTTTGGCCATAAGGTATCAGTAGAAAGGTTTGCGTATGAAGCAATGGTGAGAAACAAAGATATTTTGGTCGATGTGCGAAATCTGCTAATAAGTCAATGAAAAATAGAAAATAAGTTCATTGAATAGGCCAAATCTTGAAGCTCAGTAAATCTGCTGTTTTTAATTTTATTCCCAGATTCAAGAAAACAGTGTTGAAAAATAAACCAAGGTCAGGACAAAGGTAGATTTAGAGAACGTGAAAAATAGACTGTGAGACAACTTCACATTAATCCAAGAACAAGCTAAATAAAATTGTCTCTGAAATGCAAAAGTAGTTTCTGGAAATCTGTTAAATCTATAACTGTTGGAAATATTTTAAGAAAAAATAAGTATCTTGAAAGAGTACCCCGGAGAAAGCTCTGCATCAGCAAAGTAAATTGACACCAATACTGGCATTTACTAGAATGTGCGTGAAGCAATCAACATAATTTTGTGGATAAAAGCAATTATAACATTTTTGGATCGGATGGCAAGCTAAAAGTTTACAGCACACACATAATACATCATTGCATATCAAAAATGGGCTTCCTGCGGTAAAATGTAGATGTGGCAACCAATTTATCAGGGTTGTATGGAACCCCGATGAGGGGAACTTAGACATTATCTTCAATGAATAAATGTCTACCTTGACATTCTGAAGCGAAATTTATAGCAAAATGAAGAGAAACTTAGGAATCTCACGAACAACTTAAATTGTACCAGGATAACGACCCAAACCATATTGCTGATATTTGAAAGATGCGTCCTCTAACACTGTCCTGGTGGGATTAAGATCCCTGCTAAGAGTCCAGGCCTTAATTAGATGCAGGTGCACAGCGCTGCGCAAAATATGCGACTTATTGCCATCGGGCCAGGGGGAGGCTGGTTATAACACTTATTTTCGAAAGAAATATTCCACCACTTAACACAAATAAACTGTTCGCGATTGTTAACTTAACTTAACATGTTATAATTTTCATCAGGATAAGGTCAGGACCAGTAATACCTCTAAATCTACTGCTCTATATATGGAAAACATTAAATTAGAAATGGAGCTCTTTTATTTAAATGCACCCCTTCTAAGGACATTCGCTTTTAGACTTCTAAAATAAGCCCTTTATCAACAGAAACTCAAAATATTGGACTGATTCTGGAAGATAGTGGTGGATGAGCGGAACAGTATCAATCTCGATATTTCAATAAAATCTCTTTTATATTGGTTATCAAAATGATAGTTAAACAATAGAATTATTAGAATGAATTCATTAAATAATTAAATCCTTATATATATATTTCAAAATCTGAATAGAAATCTATCAATATTCTGTATTAGAAATGTGTTAACACTACATGTGGTTTTGTTTTTACAACTAGTTGTGTAGTCTTTTATCTCAAGTACTACGTACTACGTAAAACGATAATATCGTGAGTTAGGTATCCGCTCCATGTTGATACTTGAGCCATAATAAAAAAAAAGTGAAAATTTATTAGACAAGAAAAATAATTAAACTGAAAATTATCTCAGTTAATTTTAGAGAAAAAATATCAAGTTTTCTATTACAAAATTTCATTTTGCCGTAAGAATATATAAAATATTTAAAAAATGTCTTAACTATCTTTATATGTATAATAGAATAGGATAAGTGGTATTTTTGATTATCAGGGCATCTATCACATATTTAAAAACATTTAATATAGTTAATTGAGCATTTAGGAACTTCAAATGGGCTGTCAATATTAATTCTATTTGAGTATAAAAAAATTTTTCAAAGTAATAAAAATTTATGCATATATATTTTTTTTTTTTAAATTTTATGTACATAATAAAAAGTTCTGAAAAGGTGATTAGAAAATTAATATGAAACCAAAAAGCAAAAATAACTATTTAATGATAAAAGTAAATATAAGCGTTTTAGTAACAAGTTAAAAAATATTTCCGCATAACAATTTAGACCTTTTATTAATAAAATACTAAACAGTAATTTTGGTATTATATTTTTCAAAATCTTTTAATTCTTTCTATACTCAAAATTATCTAGAAATGTTTAATGAATATTTTTGAGAATGTTTGAAATAGTTGATGGCGAAAACAATATTTAAAAATTTAATATATTTAGAAAATTAAAAAAATATTTGAAAATTAATTTCCTAAAATATAACTGCATAACAAATTCTTAATATAGTTTATTAAAAATAAGTATGTAGAAAACTTGATTAAATTTTAATATTGTATTTACATCAAAAACCAAATGCAAGAATTCTATCCATATTTGGAAAATTTTTATATTATTTAAAATAAATTAAATTTTAATGATTAATTATTCAATAACGTAATTAATTAAACTTTAATTAAAATTGATTAAATTTTCATATATTTTATATATTCAGTGATGTTGTTGTTGTTGTTGCTTATCCCCTTGATTTAGAATCCTAAACCAAGTCCAGTAGATCATGCTGCATCAATAGATCGTAAATTGTCCTCCCCTCATTCAACAGTTGCCTCACAGAGGCACCAATACAATCGATGAGATGAGAGGGAGACGCGATGGCCGAACAATGACAAAGGGTATATGTCTTCTCGTCTCCATTGAAGGTCAAACTCTTAGTGTGGCCAGTCCTTAGTCTAGCTAAAGCTGTTTGAGCAGGTCTAGGACAGGAGCACTGCAAGGACATACCAGGATATTTAGCGGCGTACCATGCATGAATTGGTGGCGACCTCCAAGAGGTATTCACTCTGGCTAAAGTCATGGAATGTACCTCTGAAGCTAACAGATTGGAAGAAGAAGCTTTGGGAAGTTCGCAACCTTCCCTAGCGAGCAGATCAGCAATTTCATTTCCGTAGATGCCCACATGGGAGGGGAATCCACTGCAAGCACACCGATCCGATCTGGTCCAAAACAGCTAGTTTAGAAACTATATCCTGCCCCAATTTGTCCAAGATGCTTGGCCAATCTTTCAAATACTGTATTGAGCTCTTACTATCAGTGTATTCAGTGATAAAAATAGAATGTGCTTGTAAATCTCTTATTTCTTTTCGTTTATATTTTAGAGACTGATATGTTATTTTAATAATTTTTGTACTTTCCTTTAATAATTTTTTTTAAAAAAACACATTTTTTATAGCAATATAAAGCAAATTTATAAACTTATCAAATTTATTACCACGTTTTTAAATTTATAAAGTCAGTACATGGATAAAGGGTTTTATATTTTTAACTCTATTTATTTATTTTTATTTCATTGCCATTTTTATGAATGATTTATTTTTTGAATTATTTTAAGCCATTAGTTTTTTATTTGATTTTGGGAAAAACATGTTTATGGGATTTTCGAATTGTGCATTATATAAAAGAAGAAATTCATTAATTTATTTTGAATTAAGCGTTTAAATTTTTTTTTTAATGAATTCAGTTTTAATGCTAAAATCTAAAAAGATTTACACATTTTTTATTTAATAGTACGTTTTTTTCTATAAATACATTTATTTATCATTAATTGGAAAATATTGATGTTTCATTTTGCAATATGAATTACAAAGAAGACAGACATAATATTGAATGAAAAATTCAAACGAAATGACTGATTAAATATTGGCTAGATAGCTTTTTATATATTTGAAGATATTTTTAATCATTAATGATTAAATATGTATAGTAAGAAAGTATATTTAATATTAAAGCAAAAGCATCATTTATATACCAATAAAAATACTTAAACTCTTTATAAAAGTTTTTAATAACTTTAAGTATTTTTTCTACATTCCTTCGGGTAACGTATTAAAATATTGAAGTCCTCCCATCAATTCTCATTCAGTTAAATCTAAGAAAATAACGTTCCAAACGATTACTTTCAAGACATGTTTTAAAATTAAATTCCAAACTACTGAACCTGGCAACATGTTCTCCTTTTTTTTCGCGAACAATTCTCTCGAAATGCTTAAAAGGAACTTGAAGAAGATGATCCGTAAAAAAAAAAGTGAACTGAACTCTATAAAAATTGAGCGAAAATGAGATTGTCGTTTTTTTATACATTCTATTCCGTATACGACTTTGTTTTTTTCTATTTCTCTCCAAGGATTCTAAGCATTGCAGTTCACGTCTAAGGCTTCTTTCAGAAGACGAGAATATATACTTGAGTTACCATTTTTTGGGGGAAGATTTCGAATTCTTGGGATTTCTTTGCATGATTATCTTCCACACAAAAACTACACATGAACACCTTATCCTTTAGAAGACATAAATAATTCATTTCATCATTAATTCAATATAGAGTTCATTTTGACTCACTTTACATTGCTTTGACTCAACTTTTTCTGTGTATAATTCTTTAAAGGTTTACTATTTCAGAGGATGCTATGCTATTCAAACTCTTTCCGACTTTATTGTATAATATATAAGGGAAGTAGACATAGTTTCCAATTTTTTTATGTAATTGATTTTGATATAATCATGAAATATCATTTCTGAACTTTAAATGTATTTTTCTGGAAAATTCAACTTATTTAATAGAAGAATTGAACATTTTGAAAATATCTTTTCTGACTTATTTTTAAATAGGGAAAATAAACTATTTTAAAAATGTAAAGAATGTTGTAACGTCTCGGCCTACATTAGACCTGTACCAGCTTCAAGAAGAAGATCACTTTGAGATTCATGGAACACTTTTAATTTTATTTACAAGCATTATTTCTATATACATAAGTCTATTTACAATAAAATAAAAATTAAAGTTATAAATTAGAAACACAAGTGCAGATCATTCCAAACACTTGGATTTTCAGAGTTCTCGAGTCTACGTCGAATAAAAAAATACGTGATCCGTGGCAGATCTTAATTACGCATGACATGATACACGAAACTACAAGGGGTTCATTTTGGAAATAGACGGAATCTCGGGCCTATTCAACTCTTTTGAGATAATCTGTCACGAGGACCGTCAAGACAATCCGTTAGCTCCCCTCACTTCTCAATTGAGTAGACATTTCTCTGCTCGTGGTTTATCACCAATCACGATGGACCAACTCATGGTATAGTTCATATTCAATCTGTAGGTTTTTTCGACCTGTGAAGGTCGCACAGATATTTGCTAATTACATGAGTCTCATTACGCATGATACCGAATATCTACTATCAGATTTAAGTGACAGGTTGCTCACATTACTACAAAACACTAATTGCATGTAATTTAACTACCCACAATACTGATTGTCTGCTGTCTAATTTGAGTGATGGGGTTATTTTGTATTTGCCAAATAACATACATTATTCTCTCATAGGAATAAAATGTCAAAACTTCTCCTGTGAGGAAAAATGTTACAATGTATACTAACGTAAAAATTAAATCAATTTTGAAGGAATGGTAAAAGTTTTCTATCGAAATCTATAAAACAATTGCATGTTTATGTCCTTATTTAACTTAAAATTGAAAATTTATAATTTACAAAAGATTTTGCTGTCTAATAATTACAAATTTCAAAATTTTATGTATACAATTTACTAACTTTATAATAGCTTTTAAATAGCCAGAGTCTATTCATTGAAACGAAAAAATGAATTACTATTTCAGATGATGCTAGGTTATATGAATTCTTTCTTTTCGTCTGTTATTGGGTGATGTATAACGAAAAAATTATAACTGATTTCAGATATGTAACTATTCAATGTGTTATTTTTTTTTTACGATTTACTGATTACATTACTCAAATAACAGGCATAGTTTCCAATTTTTCGTATGCAATTGTTTTGGTGTAATAATGAAATTTTATCTTTTGAACTTTAAATGTACAAACCTATAAGAAGTTTCTGTAAAACACAATTTATTTAATAGAAACATTGCAAACTTTAAAAATATCTTTTTTGACATATTTTGGAATGGAGAAACTAAATTGTCCTAAAAATGTAAAGAATATATTCTAATCCGAAAACTAAAACAATTTTAATGGAACGATAAAAGTTTTCTTTTTAAATCCATAAAACAATTTCTTATTTATGTCATAATTTAATGTAAAATTGAATTATTAGTTCATTAATAATTTAGTTAATAAAACAACTCAATTAATTAATAATGAATAATTCGATTAATAAAACAATTCAGTTAACTAATAATAAATCATTCAATTAATAAAACAATCCAATTAATTAATAATAAATAATTCAATTAATGAAACTAATTAATAATAAAATTTTAATTAATAATAAAATTCAATTAATTATTAATAAACAATTCAATTAATAAAACAATTCCTCACTTATGTCCTGAAGAACAATTGTAGACTGCTTTTTATTAGACAGCAAATGCTTTTGCTGTGTAATAATTACAAATTCCCAAAAATTGTATGTATACAATTTACTAATTTTATATCTTAAAACTTTTAAATATGCAGAGCCTATTCATTGAAACTAAAAGTATTTATAAAAGTAAGATCAAAAAGTAAAATAGATTATTTTTATATAATTAACATTATTTTTATTACATATTCATATTTTATATTATTTATGATTTTTTTTTGCAAAATTCCATTTATAAATTTAACTGTAAAGAAATGATGATATATTAAAATAATTTTAATTATATTTCCTTAGATTTAAAGCAATATATTAGAAAAAGTTCGACCATTTTACTACAATTACAGAGAAAGAGATAATATAAAAAAATAACTTTCATATAATTTATAAAAATAAAAATCTCAGAGCATATTTTGTATGAGCCATTTAAACGAAACTTTGAATGACAGAAGACTTGGTGTTTGACATTTAAAGGTATAAAGAAGAATGCCTTTAAATTCAAAGATTCACTAAAATAAATGGTTTGTTGAATAAAAAAAAACATTCTATTTTCTGGATTTTTCCTTTCTCAGATTTATCTACTGTTCAGAAAAAAAAAGTGTCAGTCGAAAATATGCCGTCTGTGAAACTGATCCTGAAATGTCTTTTGTTTAGAAGTATGAAAGAAACAAATGTGTTTACGGTGAAGAAGCTTTACCTTAAGTTCTTTCTGTATTCTGAAATTTATTTAACTGAGTCAGTTTTCATACAATAAAAATAACCTTCACAAAAATCGTTCTTGTTGTAAAATTTGACAACAATTCATCCTTTTAAAATTAATAAAGCATTAATAAATATTCCTGTTTTAAGATAAAAAAAAATTCTGATCTTTGGCTAAGCAAGTGATTTCTTCTAGTGTATGAGTAAGATTAAGTGAATGGCAAGAAGTTAAGAATATATTTAGAAAACTTTTTACGTTATGTTTTACAGATGCCGTATATTTCCCTTATTAGAAAAACAAATAATATAGAAAAGAAATTTTTAAAGTCAATTCCTACTTTTTTTTCACTATATTGCATAAAGGTCCTTTAAAAAAAAATTTTCATTCATTAAGTGCATCTGTCGCCATCTATTGGTAGATATATGCAACTTAAATCTAGAAAAATTAAAATTAATGAATTAAATTTAATTACTGAATTAATATTTGAAAAAACTGTATTAACATCAAGTGTCATCCACTACAAGTTAAAAAATGTATTTGAACTTGAGTGGATGAATAAAAAATATTTTATTAACGATTGAAAATTTGAACAAGATATATATAGGGAGAGTGTAAGTTAATAGAAGAAATTTAAAAAGAGAAGAGTTTATATAAAAGGATGTAGGTCACAAATTTACTACAAAAATTTTAATTTCATAAAAAATTAATTTAAAAAAAAATTAGTACAATTATTCAACAAATCCATTTCAATGTTGTAATCTTCCGTTGTTAGCTAGTAGGATTAACTAGTAGGATAAATAATACCATCTTTAAATTCGTTGACAAGTGTTTTCTAAGGCATCAATGAGAACAAATTAAAGTCAAAAGAAACTTAAATATGCATTTAGAAAACATTTTTATATAATTAATTTCAAACTTTTAACAATTATAATACCAGGTAATATACAAGTACTACCACCGGTATATGAATATCAAAATAACAATTCTTGACAACGCAAATTTATTTTAAATATTTTTTATCTTGGAAAATAAAAATGCTTTAATTTATACCTACCTAACTTTAAATATTATACATACTAAATCATAAAGAATAAATTGTTGATGTGATTTATTTGGAGGATTGTGGAAATTTGTTTTAATATTGGATTTTGAAATATAAAAATTTTGTACTTTGTATTTTTTTCGCAAACATTTATGGTTTTGAAAATGTTAATATTTATAACGACCGTTTATCTAATGATTTTACTTTAATGAACTTTAAATTGTTATCGTTCTTTTTTTTTTTTTTCTTGCTTTTTTTTAAGAGTAGACGGTCAGAATAGTAGGCCTATATCTTTATTTGTATACCTTTTGTATGCTGATATCTTTATTTGTATTATTTTTGTTTATTTATATCATTATAAACTCAAACACTAATGAATATTTTGAAGTCAAATATCACACAGATGTCAAGGACAGTGCCAGCAACCAAAAAAAGGAAAAAAAAATTGAAATTCCATAAGCCCCGGGAATTTTAATTCGAAAATTGGTTTCACTTTTCGGATACAGCAGTATATTAATAGAGATAATAAAAAATTACATTAATTTGTTGCAACAAATACAGCACACAAATTCGAGTTTTCGTTATAATGCAATGCGGGATTCAAAACAAAGTTACATGTTTCTCTCTTAAACCATTTCAATCAAATTGGTATATTGATTAAATACCTCATTTTTAGACATACTGAAGGATTTCGTGATTACAACTCCGTTAATTCATGACAAGACCTTTATCCAAACACAAATTACTTTTCTTTCATTTGTATAATTTCCGTATTCAAACTCAATCACGCTATCTCTGCTGTCATGATTCAAGCATTCTGATGAAAAGCAATATTCATAATGTCATTTATCCCTTTAAGCCAGAAAACGTACTATCGTGCTGGTGAGGCATTTTTGAAATTTTTTCATCGAAAAGCCTAACTCGCACGATGGTGTAGGTACCTACCCCCCCTCCCACACACACTCCATGCTTCAGGAAGTATATATTTTCATTATTCAATTCCTTCTATTAGCTTACACTCTCCCTATATATATCTTGTTCAAATTTTCAATCATTCATAAAATACTTTTTATTCATCCACTCAAGTTCAAATACATTTTTTTTAACTTGTAGTGATGACACTTGATGTTAATACGGTTTTTAAATATTAATTCAGTAATTAAATTTAATTCATTAATTTTATTTATTTTTAGATTTAAGTTTCGTATATCTACCAATAGATGGCGCCAAATAAACTTAAAAAAAAAAATGAATGAAAATTATTTGTAAAGGACTTTCTGCAATATAATGAAAAAAAGTAGGAATTGACTTAAATTTTTTTTTTTTTTTTATATTACTTGTTTTTCTAATAAGGAAAATGTACGGTATTTGTAAAACATAACGTAAAAGGTTTTCTAAATATATTCTTAACTTCTTCTTGCCATTCACTTAATCTTACTCATACATTAGAAGAAATCACTTGCTTAGCCAAAGATCAGAATTTTTTTCTCTTAAAACAGGAATATATATTAATGCTTTATTAATTTTAAAAGGTTGAATTGTTGTCAAATTTTACAACTAGAACGATTTTTGTGAAGGTTATTTTTATTATATGAAAACTGACTCAGTTAAATAAATTTCAGAATACAGAAAGAACTTAAGATAATACTTCTTCACCGTAAACACATTTGTTACTTTCATAATTTTTAATTTTTTCTCATATCTTGTTCAAATTTTCAATAGTTTATAAAATACTTTTTATTCATCCACTCAAGTTCAAATACATTTTTTTTGAAACTTGTAGTGGATGACACTTGATGTTAATACAGTTTTTCAAATATTAATTCATTCATTAAATTTAATTAATTAATTTTAGATTTTTTTAGATTTCAGTTGCATATATCTACCAATAGATGGCGCCAGATAAACTTGAAAAAATGAATAAAAATTATTTATAAAGGACTTTCTGCAATATAGTGAAAAAAATTAGGAATTGAGTTTAACATTTTTATTTTTATATATTACTTGTTTTTTAATATCATTGGAGTCAATGTTTACTAAACATAAAAAAAAAAGTAAAATTTAAGTATAAAAAAAAAGTCTCAGGTGTTAAAGAGTTATAATTGCATTCTTTTAGAGGAGAAACAACATTTCAATTCCTATTATAATATTTTATTAAATAATTCCTATTGGATATAAATGTATTAAAGGCGCAACATTAAAATGTCTATTAAATTTGTGCATTTAAAATCTGAAAATTATGCATATGATAAATTTTTAATAATGTCAGGCAATAAAATCAAATAAGATATATCAGACAAATAAAATCACATAAGATGCATCAGACAAAATTAAAATTCTATTAAAAAATTAAAAGAAACATACCCCACTTAAATAACCATTATCACTGAATTTTAAGTGAAGTTTCATTTATATCAAATATATGTTCTTCATCATTGATGCAACAGCCCTATGGTGGGCTAAGGCCGTCGGCCTACTGGCAGATTTCGAGACAGGAGATGTTTTCCCTTTACAGTGTAGGGCTGTCAGCCGTACGTCCTATGCTCTACAGTGTTATTACACCAAGACACCACTGCAAACAACTATGTCACCGCTGGGACTCGAATGTTAAACCTGTGGATCCGAGAGCCAGAGCGCTAGTCACCCTGCCATAGGGCCAGATATGTAAAAGTACGAATTTCCGGCCAATGAGAATTATCTTTGGTAATAACGTACGTCTATACTACAGATCTAGCATAGTATAAAAGTAAATTGCCAATGAATTTTCATTTCTCTGTATGCCAATTGACCATCATTTCCTAAAAGGTCTTCAAGAAAAATTAGTGATAAATAAAAAAAAAAATAGAATAAATAGAAAACATATCAAGACAATAAATTATTGAGGACATTTTTACAAAGCCACTTCATAAATTAAATAACTTTTTAAGTATGAAACTTATTGCAGGTTATGTTGTATTAAAACATTGAACTATTGAAGTAGACTGTATAATCCAATATGAGCAAAAAGTTGCCAAATCTATAACTTTTTTTTTTATTCCATCTATTTATTCAATAAAAATATGCATTGTTTTCGTAAGATGTAGATTTATAATTGCCCCTGTATAATCATATCATAAGTAGTAACCATGCGTTGGCAACCGTTGTGTTGCACAACCAAACGAGATTGCACATTAAAAATCGGGAAGTTATCAAGCCATGCATGCTACAAGCATGTTCGGGAGGCATGTTCCATGCATGCTACAAGGAGGTTCGTCTTTTAGGGAAATAAGAAAGTCATGCATCTTACCTGGAGATGCATAGATACTGACAATTCGTTTTTCTGCTGAAAAATGATTACTTAATCCAATTGAAGAGCCCTGTCGATATACTTTTAAACTGATTTATTATTTGATAATATAAGAAACACAATTATGATATGATTATACAGGAGCAATTATAGATCTACATCTTACGAAAACATTACACATTTTGATTGAATGAATAGATGGAATAAGAAAAGTTATAGATTTGGCAACTTTTTGCTCATGTTGGATTAGACAGTCTACGTCAATACTTCAATGTTTTAATACAACATAACCTGCAATAAGTTTCATAATTAAAAGTTATTTAATTTATGAAGTGGCTTTGTAAAAATGTCCTCAATAATTTATTGTCTTGATAAGTTTTCTATTTATTCTATTTTTTTTATTTATCACTAATTTTCTTGAAGACCTCTTAGGAAATGGGTGACCTGATGGTCAATTGCTAGCTCTCAGGTCTTTGATACCACAGGCATCAAGTTCGAAGTTCAAGTTCACAGGTTCAAGTTCGGTGGCAGGGATGTTTGTTAGTGGTTCGGAATCCACGTTAAACTGTAATTGATCTAATTACCCTAATGTGTGGGAAAAATGACAGTAGAGCAACAAAACCAAACCACGAGATTGTGTTAATACCAATTTGGTTGAGTTTTCAGCAATTTTCTAGTGATTCTGTCTTTGGCCCAATCTGCATCAGCATATGCTTTGAGAACAGGTTCTAATATTAATATTAGATTAATATTAATATTAGATTAATATTATTTTTTAGTGATAATATTAATTTTAGATCTTTAGTTGTTTTTAGGTATCGAATTACTCTTTGTGGACCAATTTATGTAATTGTCCAAGATATATGGTAAATATATTTATCTTGCACATTTTTTATTGTAACTTTTAAAATATTTCCTTATGAAAATATTTTTAAGATAAGAAAATATATTTCAATTTATATTTATTCAGTTTATATTATTATTCTTTTTTATTTTTTTTTTTTAATTGTGCATTATAAATCAAAGCATATCTAAAAATAAAAATGAACCAAGTTTCCAGTAAGTCTTAATCTAAAAGCCTTGCAAATGATTAGAATAGATAAAGGCGATACAAACATCATTACTTCATTTTCTAAGTAAAAAAAAGGTTTGTCGCAGTGAATTAATTAGTCCTTGTAATGTCATCTGGGGTTTGTTAGCTGAAAAAGCTTTTTATATACTTTGCCTGATTTGTGTAGTTAACAAGCTCTAATTCGTCTGATCTTTGATGTACCGTAGTCATTTGATGTTAAAAGAATCACTATCAGAGTCATGAATCTTTAATGAGGCTTTTCTGGTTTTATTTGTAATATTCAATTAGTCATTAGAGATCTAAAACAAAGAAACACTTTTTAAAAATACATTATGTTTGTATTTTATTAGTCTCTGCTAAAAAAAAAAAAAAAAAACGAGATACAAATTTATGCACATTACAACTAACTTATAAATATGCAACCTTACATTTGTATAAGCCTTATTCAAAATGAAATTTGCATACGTTTTTTTTTTTTTTTTCATATATTTGTTTTTAAAAATATGGTTCTGAATTTTGAAATATTCCCTTGAGTGTTTTGTATGTTAAAAAAAAACATATTCATTTAAAAAAAAAATGCATAATAATGCATTGATTTCACATAAAAGAAGGAGCATTATTTTACTAGAACTAAAACTTACAAAAGCATTACTTATTGCATTTTTATAAAATATTCATGACTAAAAATATGTTTATAAATAAAAAAAATGTATAATAATTTACTTATTATTTGTTTTGATATTAATAAATTTTCAACATTTTTTTGTTTTCAAATTTAAATTATATGAGCTCCGTTTTTTTTCCTACTTTCTTATTTTGCAGCTTTATTTAACCAAAAAAAAATTATAATATTGTAGAAATTTGCTTATATTTATAGATTGAAATTTTATTTTTAAAATGCATTTACATTAAAACCTCAAATTATGAAAATTATATTAACAAGATTAAATGAGATGTTTAGTTAAATGAAAAAATATTGCTAAAAAATAAACATTATTTAATAAAATATCTATTTATAAAAATGTAAGTTAATTATTTGTAAAAGCCTGATAGTAAAAAGTTTCTTCAAAATAATGCTAACTCAGTCATTTTTCAACTACAGTCTAAGAAGACTTTTAGGATTATCTTTAATCCTAACAAAATGACAATTTTTGTGTTATTTAGATATTTCATTGCAAAATGAAATAGTATACAATATAATAGAAAAATTAAATTTTATCTCATTTTATTAGTAAAAAATGTTTAAATTCTCTGAAATTTCACTTCCTAAAATAAAATTAGTTTATCTTCGTTGGTTCAGCAGTCCCAAGTCCATCTGCCTAATGGCAGATTTCAATATAGAAGATGTTTTCTTTTTTACAGGGAATAATTGTTAGCCCTACGCTTAACAATCCTATTAGACAGGAACCTACGATTTAAAGGGGATTCTGGACCATTACAAACATCTAAAGCACAGCCGCGACTCGAACACGAAACCCGTGGCACAAAGTGACAGAGCGCTAATCCCTCAGCCATCAGACCCCAAAGAAAAATTACACTGTCAAAAAATTTATTTTGAGTTGCCTTGACCTGATGAATAGTGTATATGTTTCTCGAATTCGGTGAACCTTAGTCTAAAACTGTAGGTCTGATGTGCATTCTAAAATCTCATGTGAATGCTGGGAAAGTTGACTCTGTAGACCGACATGTACTTTCATTGAGAAAGGAGAAGAATGAAAAAGCCACCAATGAACTCTGAAAATGTTCATTTCTTTGGTGAAAAGTGGTTACCATGTAGTTGAAGGCGTCAGTGGTTGACCAAACGTTGAATCCTTATTATTTTTTGCTGTTTAAATAAGGAATCACCTATCATTCGAAAACAATAATCTATTTAAATGATCAATTATTAAAAACTACTTTGTCATTTCATGTATGAATGTGATATCAAAAAAATTTCTTAAATGCCTCCATATATATTTCTTGAAAACATATATTCTAGAAAATTTATATATTTTTTTTTTTTTTTTGCCCAAAAGCTTATATTACTTTTATTTGTCTAAAATATAATTTTTCCTACTTAAAATTTTAGTACTACGTGTATTTATCTATATTTTAAAACATATTAAAACAACCATTTAATAAAAAAATAATCTTATACATTTATAGTAATGTTCATACAAAAACATAAAAATGAATTTACTAAAAAAATTAAAAATTTAAGAAGATATTTATAAATATGGAGGCATTGAATAAATGATTAAAATCTCAATAAGCTAAATGATTAAAATCTCAACAAGCTTCTAGTATCAGAAACAACATAGAATTTGATATTATGTTGTAAAAATATATTTGCATTTATATCTGTCTATGAGTCTCGTATTACTTTAATCAAGTATATATAAAATATTAAGCGATTAAATTTTTATATAAAGAGGTTAAATTATTTTAAAATATGCAAAGAATTTTTGTATTGGAATTATATATTTTCATATGTTTGAGCAAATTAAACAATTGTTCAAATAATATTGTTAATAGGCAATTTTTCTTATGCAGCTATACTTTGCTTATAAAACTTATTTATAAAAAAAAAAGCTTTAACTGAATTTTTTAAACTTTATTTAATTTAAGTAATAATTAAATAAAGTTTAAAAAATTCTTGTTAAAGCTTTTTTTTTATAAAAATATATATTCTTTAATAATATAATATATTCTTTAAATAATATATTCTTTTTTATGTAATAAAAATAGATTTTTAATCACATAAGATAATTTCCTTTCTTTTATATGCCAGACACGTGACCTTGTAATAATGTATGCATTTAACATTACATAAATCCTTTTTAAATTGCATAGATATTTATAAAACATAAAAATAATTATGTTCTCTTTCTTTTATGATTGCAGATTAATTTTGAAGTTATTTATACCATTTAGAAAAAAAAATTATATTTTTTCTTAATTAAATGAGACAATTTTCAATCGACTAAACAGTCTCGATAATATTTGAACTGTAAAAAGTTACAAAATGACTTCGAAAATGGTTTATTTATAATAATTAGAATTTCTGTATTAATTAATTTTAATGATCTCTATGAAAATAATTTCAAAAATTTTGCGGTCGGTGTTTTTTTCTGGTCAAGCATAAAAAAATTATTTTTAATGCACCTGAATTATTGTAGCACTTTAAAGAAAATAATTAATTTAACACATAAATGATGACCTTCAAAAAAAATTTGATAATAACTATTAACGAACGATGTGTTTTCCACACCACTTTTTCATCATTAGTATTAGAAAAAAATTATATTTAATTAATTACACTTCTTAACGTGTCTGAATATAGCCTAGAATTTAATTAATATTATTATTTTTTTATTTTTGGGATTTACAATTTAAAAAAATAAGTTAGTTGTACTTATAGTTTTGTATAAAAGTTTTGGTTAGTTTTTTTAAAAAATGGAATTTTTATTAAAAAGATTAATTGCATTTTAATAAAAATGAAAAACTGATTTCTTTATGAAACATTCTGATAAAAGTGGATTCTAATATAAATCCAATAAATGCCATTTAACCATTTTTTATGTATGAAATATTGAAAGCAAACAAAAATTCACTACCGTTTTATCAGACCGTATTTTGAGAAAAAAAAAATGTAAAACAATGTTTTAAAGAAATGTTAAATGAAGAAAATATTTTAAATAAATGTTATAAAAAGACCTGAAACAACACCTATTAGAATGGCAGATGTAATAAGATTTAATATAATAAGCAGCTATTTTTATTTTTCGTTATTAAGAAAACATTTATTCTCTAAGTCATAATTTCTCAATATGCTGTATGCTATTACTTATGGTTACGATGAGAAATTCCCTCAAATTGAAAAAAATGCAATCTGTAATGCACTAAAAGGTTCTTCAAAAAAGCGATTATAATTTTTAAATTAAAAAAGACAAACAAGTTTAAGCTTTCTTCATGCTAAAACCCAATTCCTCAAGTAAGTTGCCAAAAAGTAAAATCAATAAAATAATTAATCAACTACAAATAAACCTAATTTATGTATTTTAAACCTTAATTATAACTAACTAACTACCTGGAGATACCGGAGAGACAGGCGTTTGTGTTTACAGGGATAGGGTTGTCAGCCCTACGTCCAACACTCATATTAGACGGAGGCCTGTGGTTCAAAGTGCATTCTAAACCATTACAAACATCTATGCCATTTCAGGCAGTTGAAACTGAAGCCTGCGCACCGAGCACCAGAACGCTAGCCACTCGGCCATCAGGATTAAAATAATGTTTTGCAAATAACAAGGTTGAATTTCTGGTACAAATTAATCGTAATTTCTATACTTTTATACAGATGCTAATTCTCTAAATGATTTGTTCCGTAAGCTGCCTTTATATGTTTAGTATAAATAGTCATAAAAGCCTGAAGAAAATAAATCCAATTCTATTATATCTATCTGTATTTGATTTATATTTTTGATCAACTTCTACAGTATCATCATATTTTATATTTTATCATTCATATTTCAATATTTGTACATTAAATATGTATTAAAACGAATAGGTGTGTGTGTCAATCAGAATTGAGACATTCCTATAAAGAGAGGAATAGTTGGCAGAATTAATTCTACCAGAATCATATCTATTTGAGTATGTTTTTTAATTAATTTTGCTTGTCTGTCAATGTTGCAATAGTAATTATAATACGCCCAAAGATATTGATGAGGTTAATTACACATTGCTTAATCAAGGCTTCTGTCAAAGTCACCTGCATTTCAGAAACTCTTTTCAGAGACGTGAGTTCGCGGTCACAATGAAATGAACTAAAGTAATTCCAGACCATCTAATCGATGTTGAGAGGCCTAGACAGTCGCAAATGTATTCCCAATTTATCACTCATCGTGGAAGTCATTGGAACTTCCGATCGCATTCGATCCCAGAAACACTTTCTGGCCTCTGATGAGCTTTTACTGAAATCTCCCGTCACTTTTTTTCTTACTCCTTTTTTACTATATAACTCTTGATTGCAAAAGAACCAGTCTGACTTTGAGCGGATGTTTCATTTCTCTTTCGGTTAGATTAGTTTGTCATATGGTGGATTCTCTTGAATAAAGTTGTCTTTAAATATAATGATGAAATTAATAATATTCATAGGCTTCAAAAACATTATTAGGGTAGATGGTACTGAAAAATATTTTTATTAATGACGCTATGCAATAACTAATACATTCGTATTTATGATATACAAAATTACGATAACTGAGACCTCTGTGTATGATGTATTATTAAAATTTTTAATAATATGTAAAACTAAAACAAATATTAACAATCAATAAAGATTTCTTGTGTTTTAAAAGGCTGATTTTTTTTAATATCCTGAATATTTTCTAAAGTTGTCAGTCAAAAGATATTTGATATAAAAATCTAGAAAGGAAAAAAAAAAAAGGAAAAAATTAAGGAAATTGGGTATTTTTAGATAATATAGGAAAATTTAATTAATCATTTCTTTAAAAATATGAAATAAAATTGTTAAGATAAGAAAATAGATGCTGATTCTTCAATTTTCTTTTTAAAAATTTAAATTAAAAATATAAAGTAAATAATTTGTATTTATAAAACACTTTTAATTATTTTTATAATAAAAAAAAAAATTTTTTTGATGGTAGAAAGAACTTAAAAGTGTATATGATATTAAATATAATTAATAATTTGAGAAAAATGATATTTAAATTAATTTATTAAAATTCCGTGATATAGTTAATGATTCTTAAGAAATAAATAAGCAAATAATTTATATCTTTTAAAAATGACTTGCTCAGATTTTTATAAAAGTTGTATAATAAAATATTTATTTTATTTAACAAAATAAAGTTTAATTATTTTATTTTTAAAGCAATAAATTGAATTTACTAGAGAAACTCTTTGCTTTTTATATTAATTAAAAATTTCCGAGTTGTCACATTCAGCTTATATAATATTATCAATGATTCCCAATTTGGATAAAAGGTTCTATTGATTCAGTATGCATTTTGCTTTTGAATTCTAGAAAAGTATTGAGAAACATAAACTTTTGGTGTAGATTCTGTTTATACATTTCTTCTCCGCTTTCTGACTAAACGCAGCAAAGCGAGTTCTGTTTCTGTTTAAAAGATTAGTTCGTTAGAATAATACCAAAATTGCAAATTTCTTCGAGTCCCTTTATTTAACATGCATATGTGATAAGATACTTTCTGAATCTGTGAATAAGTAATGGAATTATCAATGCTCTTTGAACTTTATTAGTGTTAAAAATAATGAGATATTTAACGCAAAAGCATAATAAAATTGTGCCGAATTGGCGTTTGTTTATATTAATTTGTCATATGGCAGATTCTCTTGAATAAAGTTGTCTTTAAATATAATTATAAATTAATAATATTCAACAGCCTGCAAAAAATACCAGGACAAATAGTAATGAAAATATTTTCATTAACGACACTGTGCAATAAATCAATACATTATTTTTTTATGGCATACAGACTTATAGCAATTAAGATCCCTGATCGCTATACACTATTAATAATTTTCAATAATATGTAAAGCAAAAAAAAAAATAAATGAGTTTTATCAAAAAGATTCCGTGTGTTTTTATAAGGTTGTTTCTAAAAATACACTAAATATTTTCTTAAAGTAGTTGTCAAAGCATCTTTAAGACAAGAATCTAGGAAAGGAAATTGGGTATTTTAGATAATATAGGAAAATTTAATTAATTATTTCTTTAAGAATATAAACTAAAAATTTTTAAGATAAAAAAATAGATGCAGCTTCCTCGATTTTCTTTGTAAAAAATTTAAATTAAAAATATTAAGTAAATAACTTTTATTTATAAAACGTAGCTTAATTACTTTTATAATAAAAGTCACTATTTGATGGTGGAAGGAGCAAAAAAATTGTACATGATATTAAATATAATTAATAATTTGCGAAAAAAATATTTTATATTAATTTATAAAATTTTCATGCTATAGTTAGTGATATTTAAGAAATAAATAAGTAAATAACTTATATCTTTCAAAAAGAGTTGCTCGGATTTTTTATAATAGTTTAATAATAAAATATTTATTTTAATAAGAAAATAAAGGTTAATTATTTCATTTTAAAGTAATTAATTAAATTTAATACAGACAAGATCTTTTTTTGCTTTTAAATAAATTCAAAAATTTCCGAGTTATATAATAATTTATAATTTGAATGTGACTATTATATTACTGCAATAATAAAATATTTTTTTATTAAATAAAATAAAGTTTTATTATTTTATTTTTATAGCCATTAATTTAATTTAAAAGAGACAATATTTTTTTTTTTTTTGCTTTTATATTAATTAAAAAAAAAAATGTCCTAGTTAGTCACATTCAAATTAACTAATATTATCAATGGTTCCCAATTTGGATAAGAGTTTGTATTGACTCAGTATGCATTTTGCTATAAATAAAATAAAGTTTTATTATTTTATTTTTATAGCCATTAAATGAATTTAATAGAGACGATATATCTTTGCTTTTTCTATCAATTCAAAAATTTCCGAGTTAGTCATATTCAGTTTATATAATATTGTCAGTGATTCCCAATTTGGATAAAAGGTTCTATTGATTCAGTATGCGTCTTGCTATTTAATGCTAGAAAAGTATTGAGAAACATAAGCTTTTACTGTAGATTCTATTCATACTTTTCTTCCTAACTTTTATCGAAACACGGGAAAGCAAATTCTATTTTTGTTTAAAAGATTAGTTCGTTAGAATAATACCACAATTTGCAAATTTCTTCGAGTCTCTTTATTTAACATGCATATGTGATGAAGATACTTTCTGCGTCTATGAATAAGTAATGGCATTACCAATGCTCTTTGAACTTTATTAGTGTTAAAATAATGAAATATTTAACGCAAAAGGAGAATAAAATTACTCGAATTGGCGTCACAAAGATTTATTATTCAAGGAAAAGCGTATCGAAGTAACGATATGATGTGAAAGAAGAATTAAGTCGTACGAATTTAGGGATTATTGTGATAAAATTAAAAAGATGCTATATAAAGTAAAAGAAAGAAAACATCTATGAAAAATTAATATAAAAAGTTATTTTCAAACATATAATTCAACTTGTTTTTAAAAATTCTTTTAAGGTAGCAATCCAGCATAGAATATTTTTGCAATATTGGATTAGTGATTGAACTAGAAAGTTTCTATTTAAAGCAAAAAGAAAAAATAACATCTATGATAAATTAACATAAAAAAGTTATTTTCAAATATATCAGTCAACTTGATATTGTTTTTAAATTCTTCAAGGGTAACAATCCAGCATATAATATTTTGATTAAAAAGAATTTATTTTCTGTTTTAAAAAAACCAAAGGTATCATCTGAAGATTTAGATAATAATTATATAGGCTTTATTTTAAATCCTTAAATACTCAAACATTGTGAAAGGTATATTTTAGCTGTAAAATAATTCACTCTTGTTTCTTTAGTTTACAATTGGTAAGTAAAATCCATCAATTAAATTAAATACATCTGAATTGAATATTGGAAAATAGCCAAATTGTAAATACAATCCTGGTTCTGAAAATGTAACAATCTAATATCAGTAGTACACATCCCAATGTCTTAAAATTAGCTTGAAAAAATCGCATCCCGCTGTCAAGTTAATTTCAATGACTTTACTTTCTGTCTATTCATGAATCAGCTTATAAAAATGTAAAATATAATAAAGCTTATAAATAAATATATAATTGTTTTATGTTAAAAACATTGCTTTCGTAATATTTTTAATATACTCATAGCCCAGTGGTGTCACACACCAGCTAACGTGCAAGATGATACTGATCAGATTTCCTCGATATTTTGGGCTTCAACCTCCAAAACCGAAAATATTCAATGACAACTGAAAAAAATCTCTCTTACAAAAAAAAGTCATGTTGAAGTTTTCCATGTTTTCTCCAGTGCTGAATGTGATTGAAAAGGAATAGATCTTGGAAGTCTTACGAGAGTAAACAATACCCTCACTAAAATTATCGGTAAAATCCACATTGTTACATCTAAGTAATATAATCATTTTTTAATTTTTTGTTCATAAGTTTTATTATATTTAGTTGTCAAAAACACAATGATCTTAAGTATTCTTAAACATTTTTAAAAAATGTATAATAGGTTTTATAATATTAAGAATAATTATTTTCATGAACTTATTAACATCCTACATCAGCAAGTCATATTCTGTCTGGAATAGTTATCAAAAAATGTGCCTGAGTTTTGAAATGCAATGGGAAATGTTGAAAAATAATTATTACCTTCCTTGAAACTTTAATTCACGTGCCAATCTCATTTTATGAAATACAAAAAAGAAAGCACCGACAGTAAAATGAAGTTAAAATCTCAAGCATATAGAAACTATTTTCTGGTTCTTTATTTTTAAGAAACTTAAAAAATTCCAGTCTCTGAAAAATTAGTTCAAAGTCTTTACACTAGCTGACAGAATATTCTCTTTTATGTCAAATAAGTATGACATTTCCAACTCCATAACTTCAAACTTTCTAACAAAAATAATTTCTGAGTAAATTCCTTATATATAGAAATAGAGTTTTTGTTTAAATATCTTCTTACTATTAAGAGTTATTCAAAATGGCTTAAAAATATTTTTAATTATTGTAATATTTTATACATCAATGATATTTATGCAATACTTTTTTAATTATAAAAAACATTATAAAAGTCTATTAAGTAGCTTTGATATACTAAGCGTTTTATTGTATTTATTATAAAAAAATTGGAAAAATTATTATACGAATTGAACATATTATTTTGAATAAATGGGGAAATTCATTATTCCTTGGCATTCTTACACTTTACAAAGTGGTTACAAATAATAAGCACTAGATTAAAAAATTAATGTTACAAACATAATTTTTGCCATAATATAGAATTATTAAAAATTAATTACTAAAAAGTAATGTTTCATGTAATTTGGATAACTGTGTCTATAACGTATGTATCTAATTGATATAAAATGATTCCAGTTTTTTTAATCCACGAATTTCGTCTATAGAATTGTGTTTATTAAAAAAATCAAGAAAAACTGAAATAGCCATTTATTGTAATTGTTTAGATAAAGAACTAATATGGGTAAAACCATCTATTGATTTGAAACTAATCACTTTTAAGCTGAAGTTTGCTGAAGAATAATGATAAACAGGATTTTGCAGTAATTCTAATACTGGTTACCATTAGCATATAATCGATACTGGAATGAAATGCATAGCAACTGCAATCTCCTCAGGATCTGGTTGTTACATCTATTAAAATAATTCCTAATACTTGAAGACAGACTTTTAACAAAAACGTTTTTAAACCGTGTGGTTAGTACGGCGTATTTCTCAATATCTTGTAAAAATATCAAATCTTTCATGACGACACAGTAGGAATTGCTTCTAAGTGAAGATTCATGAGTCAAATGATTCTTGTTAAGTCTTCATATGGAAGGAACCTATTGGCTCGATATGATTCCTCAAATATATGCAATGAATCACGTTTATTGAAATAAAATTCTTCCGTGAGGTATCAGCTCGTTAGACGACTGTACATCATTATTCATCGTCAACGAGTTCACAGTAACGACACAGTGTCATGGATAATATTTGAAGATTATAATTGTCTTTACTTGGAAAATTATCGGAATAAAAAACAGTATTCACATAAACCCCAATCTGACAAAGATTTTCCGAAGGAAGCCACTATTTGCTGCATGGTGGGGACTGAGTGAAGTGACTGAAGTATCTGAGAAAAGCCATTCTAGAAAGTTAATCTCACCTAGAACCTTTCAGATATTAATATACTAAATATGGAATTATTTATTACCATCAAATAGTTATTCCTTTTACTTTTGCAAAAGGAGCCTGATGGCTGAGTGACTAGCCCTCTGGCGCTCGAAGCCACATGATTTGAGTCCTGGCTATGCCACGAATGTGGTTGTAGTGGTTCGAATCCAGTTTAAGCCGTAGGTCCCATTTAATATGACTGTTGGGCGTAAGGCTGACAACCCTGCTCGTAAAAAGTCAGCGTCTCAGAGCCAAGTCACACTTCTACCTACGGGTACTCCTTCACTACAGAAGTTACCCTGCTTTTTCTCCTTCCATGAGATTACACGGGTTCTTGGACTTGTTCTAGATGTTTCTGTTTATCAAGTAGGATAAGACATAACACTTTTGAAAAAAACACAGAAGTTTTTTCCAAGATTTTTTTTTTTATTTTGAAATAGTGAATCTTTCATTAAAATTATATGTTTTACAAATTCATTTTTTATAGAATAAATTAATATTTAAATTAATTATCATTCCACTTAAAAAGAAAAAAAAATCTTTTAAAAGTTATTAGGAAACATTTTAAAAACTCTTTTCTGAGAGGTTTGAAAATTTTGTCAAATTTTAAAATACTCATTATAGAATGTAGAAAATAGTTATTTCTTTAATATTTATTAGAACTCATCTTCAATTTCTGACGTAGCAAATGATTTTAAATACCTTGAATATATAATCGATAAACAACATAATACATTTAATGGCTTCATTTTTAAAGAAATTCCTTTTCAATCTAAGTTTTATGTAAAAAATAATATTTTAACCAACACAATAAAAATTTTTTATGTTAAATCATGTTTCAAATTTCTAATAGCTTCAAGAAATATTTATTTTTATCCTACAAATTATATGATTGCAAATCAAACTTAAGAATCATCATAGCAAACGTTGGCAAAAATATTGAAAGTAATTTGTTTATATATAATGCACTAAACGAAAATACATGTTTTCTTAAATTATAAAGATATAATTCTTCTAACGATGAGCTTTATTGTTCACTGTCTTTTGAGTATTATTTCGTAATTTTATTTTGAATAACGTCATATCCTAATTGCGGAATTTGAGCATCACCAGTTGCAATTTTTTGAGTTTTTAGATTACTGCCTGGTGAAAACCGACCGAACAAGCAGTAAAATTAGACTCATTCTCTCTTCTTTAGATAAATTCCTTTTAAATGTAAAAATGTTATTTTAACCAAACTAATATCAATGTTAAATCCTGTTTTATATATCTAATAGCTTCAAGAAATATTTATTTTTATCTTACAAATTATTTGATTGTAAATAAAATTTAAGAATCTACATCTAACATTTCTAATAGCTTCGGAAATATTTATTTTTATCCTACAGATTATATGATTGTAAATAAAACTTAAGAACCATCATAACAAACGTTGGCGAAAACAATTGCAAGTAATTTGTTGTATGTATAGTGCATTAAACGAAAACATATTTTTCTTAAATTAAAAAGATATAATTCTTCTAACGATGAGCTTCATTGTTCGTTGCCTTTTGAACATTTTGAGCATTATTTCGTAATTTTCTTTTGAATACCATCATATCCTAATTGCGGAATTTGAACATCACCAGTTGCAACTTTTCGAGCTTTTTAGATTACTTTCTGGTGAAAGACGACCGAACAAGCAGTAAAATTAGACTCATTCTCTCTCACTCCAGCAAAATTCTTCAGAAAACTGTCGTTTTGCTAAAAGATATAACTCGCGTGCCGCTTCTTACTGCGTGCCTTATTGGTTTCCGTTGCCATCTCTCGTGTCAAAACTCTTAATGGTCTCGTTCTTGCCTTTTCGGTTTGGCATTCGTTACTCGTTAATTGTGACGTCACGATTTCGAGCGTCATTTTTATATTCCATAGTGACATTAATTGCGAGGAAGAATTTCCAGTTTAGAAGTACTTGTCTGGCGTTTTGAAGAGCAATTGGGACAGTCATTATGGCATTATGATTGCTCTCTTGTTTACCTAATGGCATCACATTTTGAATTGAAATGGCGCCATTATAGAACATTTTGGCGGTAAAATACTAGAGTCATTCTTGTTTTATGGACTGGCAAGTGGAATATACAGAATTCGAAAAAATTACTAGCTTTCATATTTTATGAGGAATTACTTTTCGTATTATGGTTTTTGTGTAATGAACAGATAATGACAAATTAAGAAATAAAAAATCAAGTGCAAATATTATGAAAGTAAATTCTTAATTTGACTGTTAATTAGTTCACCAACACGTAGAAGCTTTCGTTAAAATATCACTTGCGTTAAAGTAATAAATTTTATAAAAGAAAAATATCGATCCCCAAATAAAATGTCTTTTTTTAAAAATTTATCTGTAATTAATAATAGTAATCATGTAAATCACAAATTAATTTAATTTTCATTAATAAAAACTTATGATTTAGCTAGTTTTAGCTTAAAAAGCTTATATTTAAATGTTTATTTTCATTTGATACCTTAACTTCATTAAAGTTCTATAAAATATTAATTCTAGAAAATATAATTTAAATTCAATTCAATTTAATAAATTAAATATTAGCAATCGTATTAATTATCAGTTTCTACATTTTAGTTAAATTATATAAAAGAGTAGTGCAACTGAACTTTTATTTTATATTTCTTTTAAATAGACATCTTAATACTTCCATAAACAAAACCTACTGTAAGCAGACATAATGTAAATCAACTAAAAAAAAAAAAACATTAATAGTTCTCTAAAAAATTACAACGCTTGAAAGTTTATAAATATAAAATATTATCATTTTGTATAAAAAAATGATATAAAAATTATTATAATTTGTAGTAATTAAAAATTTAAAATATTTACATCCATAAATTTTATAAAATAGTCTTTTTAATCTTTGATTTTTACAAAAATGAAATACGTTTCATGTATTTATAATAAGATGAATTATATTTAAAAAATTTTCTATAATGATACGTGTTAAATAATAGGAAATTTATTGTGTGTACATTGTAAGAATAAATAGTTTTAATATAGTATAATCTGAAATATCATTGTTAATATAATGAGTTAAAAATGCTGTTATTGCTGCATAATTTTTTTAAAATTTTATATTCGGTTGGCAATTAAGTGATTGCGAATTTTGTCAATAGATTGTCTTAGCACATTCTTTTGTTTTGTCAAGGTGTGCGAAGCCCCTAACCTATGTTGTTTTCTTCTCGTTTGGACTTTCGCCTTTAATTTGGTAAAAAATTGTATGGATTTGTTATTTAGTTTCGTCTTAATCCCAACTTAAAAATGGAAAAACAAGAAGCGCATTTCAGATACATTTTATTGTATTATTTCCGAAAAGGCAAAAACGCATTGCTAACACACAAGAAGTTATGTGCCGTATATGGGAATGAAACCTTGAAAGAAAGGTAGTAACAAAATTGGTTTGCCAAATTCGTTCTAGTGATTTTTGACCGAAAAATGAGCAACGATCTGCCTGTTCAGTTGAAGTTGATGGGACCCATAACAAGGCCATTATGGATTCGGATCGTCACAGCACAACAAGTGAGATTGCAGAGAAGTTCAATGCATCGTACAGATGCATTCAAAAAAATTAAACAGCTGAGCTATATCAAGAAACTCGATATATGGATCCCTCATCAGCCTAAGGAAATTTATTTGAAGTAAAACAATAGCATCTGCGATTCACTTCTGAAATGCAACGAAATTTATATATTTCTGCAACGTCTGATAACTGGCGGCGATAACTGGATAGTTTATAATAACGTTAATCAGAAGAGATCTTGGAGGATGCAAGATGTACCAGTCCAGACGACAGCAAAAGTTGATATTCACCAAAAAAATATCATGCTGTCAGTTTGATGGGGTTATAAAGGAATTATGCACTTTAAACTAACAAAACTTTTAATTCAAACGTATATGTTCAACAAAAGAACGTTGAAAAGTTCCAGAAAAGCGGCCAGAATTGGCAAATACTAAATGTGATGTTTTATATCATGATAATGCAAAGCCCCACATATCTTTGGTCCCTCGCCAAAAATTATTGGAACTAGGTTCAGATATGTTGTCACATCCACATACCCTGCTTATTACGTTTATTTCCCTGCAGAAATAATACTAGTAAAATTTTACATAATAAAAAATAAAATAATAATAATAGTGAAATTAAATAGTACAATTTTTATTGACGCTGCTGATGTAAAATCCCATTTAATTCAGTTTTTTGCTGGCAAAAATCAGAAGTTTTATGAACATGGAATTATAACACTGCCTGAAAGATGGCAAAAGGTCATCGACAAAAACTTTCTATACCTTATACTTACCTTATACCTTATACATTAAATACTTATTTAAACTTATTTTTAACTTTCCTTCTTATTTAAAATACACAATCACTTAGTTACCAACCCTATATAATATAAGTAAAATTCAATGTGTTCAAATGTTTGTTTATTATTATTTTATATTCTTATAAATCTAGCATATATATATATCAAAATTTACTGTTAGTAATAAATTTAAAAGTTGACTTTTGGGATTTTATAAATGCCATTAATTGTTACGTTTTATACATTTTATGTCATGAGAAAAAAAAAAAGAAATATTAAAAGTTTTTTTAATACATATTTTTGCAATCTCGATAAACTATTTATTTTCCTGGTCCATTAACTTTAAAAGTTTAACAGGAAAATAAATTTTTATCTACCTCATAAATTATTCGACTCACTAAGTAACTTCAAAAACATGTTTTTATATGATGATAAAGGATTTGAAATTTAATGCCAAAAGTTATTTTTATGTTACGAGTAAAAAATCAAAAATATTGCTGATATTATTTAAATAAATTCATACGCAATTTAAATGTAGCGCAGAAAACCTAATTTCAGAGGCGAGTTATTGAATAAAGTAATTTTAATGATGCTCAAGTAATATATGTTTGAGTTTCGAATTTTTCTAAAAAAAAAATTTAATTCATGTGAGATTTCAATTTCTTTTCCAAAAGCAATACGTACGAAATACTTGGAATCTGCTAAATGAATATTTCTTAAAAAGGAGAAAAATCTTATTATTTTTTTTTTTTTTTTTTGAAGAACTTAATCGCTTTGAAATATATTTGCATTTTTTTTATATCTTTTAAAAATTATTTATAAAATAATTTTTTTTTGCATATTTTTTCATATAATAGCATAAAATGTACGATATATATTAAAAATATTATTTTTAATAATTATTTTGTATTTCAATTTAATTGGTTTTATGGTTTTCAAAAAAATTAAAAATCTGGCTTCTTATTATCTTTTGTAAAAAGTCTTCCTTCTTATATTCTTCTTATTATCTTCTGTAAACAATTTGGCTTCTTATTTCAATTCCTTCCATTAGCTCACACTCTCCCTACATATATCTTGTTCAAATTTTCAATCGTTCATAAAATACTTTTTTATTCATCCACTCAAGTTCAAATACATTTTTTTTGGAACTTGTAGCGGATGAGACTTGATTTTAATACAGTTTTTCAAATATTAATTCGGTAAATAAATTTAATTAATTAATTTTATTTTATTTTTAGATTTAAGCTGCATATATCTACTAACAGATGGCGTCAGAGGAACTTAAAAAAATGAATGAAAATTATTTATAAAGGAATTTCTGCAATATAGTGAAAAGTAGAAATTGTTTTATATTACTTGTTATTTTTTGTAAATAATCTGGCTTCTGATTAGAATTTTAAGTGGCAAATATGTAGTATAATATTTTTCAATGTCTTGCCCCGTGGAATGGGTTGAGCTACATCATCTGCCTACGAGTTGAGCTACATCAACTACTTTCATACTTTGACAATAAGAAAATAACGAAAAGATTAGAAAAAATTCAAACATAAATCCAATGAAAAGGGTTTCTTGCCTTTCCATTAAATACGCTCATCTAAATAGGTTTGTCATTCTTTGCAAAAAAACGTCTAACATTCTTGTAGGGTCTCAGTCAGAGCTTATCTAGCTTCTTACTAGACTTTTTGTGCAAATCTATAGTATAATCAATATTATTCAGTGTATTACCTCTTGAAATGGGTTGAGCTACAACATCTGCCACTAACTACATGCAAACTTTGCCATAACAAATAACGAAAAGATTAGAAAATTCACAAATTTAAAACCAATCAAAAGATTTTCTTGCCTTTCCTTTGAATACGCTAATCTAATGAATATAATTGCCATTCTTTGCAAAAAATGTCTAATATTCTTGTAGAATCTCAGACATATCTTCTTTAATACCAGTGTGCTATAAAGCAGTTTACGATAAACCTAATTTTAGATTTATAATACTGCTTGAATTAAAAGTGCATCTGTAAAAGTTAAAAATATCTTTTACGTTTAATTTTTATAGATTATTTTATTACTTATTATTTTATGCAGAAGTTTATTTTTTTTTATAACTTAAAAGAGTCTTTTTATGTGTATTCCTAATAAATAATCCCTTTTGTTCTACTTCCACAATTGCTGTCTTAATTAACAAACCCTCTAAAGAAATCAGCTTACAAATTTAAACTTTACTCTCTATCTCTCTTTATTAATTTAACAAGAATTTCTGGCCAAAATGTTTATGTCATCCTTGCTGAAACTCAAAAAATATCGAGTCTTACTTTTGTTGCTTTTCAGGTATAACTTCCTCAATTCAATATTAACCTGCTTTATGCCTTTTTTTTCACCACGCTGAATTAATTTTAATTTATTATTTCAGTTGAATTTCATGCTAAAATTGTATTTTCATAATTTCTAACTATATGCTATACATATGAATATACACTGCTCAAAACAATTAGGGGACCTTCTAAGTTTGATATGAAATAACCGTATAATCCACATTTTAATTAACTAAAAGGAAAAAGAAGAGGGAAAAAAGGAGAATTTTAACTTTTACAAAATTGAGAATATGCAAATTTTGTCAGAAATGTCAAAATTATGCGTCTTATAAAAGAAATGAAAAGCGCCTGGTGGCATTCCTTCCATAGGAAGTGAATAAACAAGTATTATTAAAAAAAAAAATTGCAATTGTCAATTCCTACTTATTTTTCACTATATTGCAGAAAGTCCTTTATAAATAATTTTCATTCATTTTTTAAGTTTGCGTGGCGCCATCTATTGGTAGATATATGTAACTTAAATCTAAAAAAAACTATAATTAATTAATTCAATTTAATTACTGAATTAATATTTGAAAAAACTGCATTAACATCAAGTGTCATCCACTACAAGTTCAAACAAAATGTATTTGAACTTGAGTGGATGAATGAAGAGTATTTTATGAACGATTGAAAATTTGAACAAGATATTTATAGGGAGAGTGTGAGCCAATAGAAGGAATTGAAAAAATTGGCACCCATTGAATGTTTTGTAACTGTGACTACTATGACTAAGCAAGATGATTTAGCTGAATCAGTAATATTTTGGGAATCGGAAATGTTTTGGGAAAATGGAAATGTTCGAAGATCGGGAGAAGGTCGTACGCATATAACAACAAAAAATGAGGATCGGTATTTAACACTAACGGCAGAAGAAACCAAACTATGAAAGACACTATCTTTAAACAGCACCTTTAGAGAGCTACTGGTACCAGAGTTTAGACTTAAAGTGTTCTATACAAACTCCACCATGCAGTGCTGCCTGCGGGAAGTGGGCTCAATAGTATCTCATATGGGTCCGTGATGAGTGCAGCAACATGCTCTTCAAGGGAGTATCTCTCACAACCTAACAATAGGCAGATTCTCATCTGAAACAACCTGGTACACGGAATAATCCTGCATTTGTGCATGAAAGTGTCCGATTTGGCTGTGTCGGAGTAATCATCTAGGCCGGTATATTTATCAATGGCCGTATCGGCCAGCACATTATTAGGAACGGAGAACTAAAGACTCAGCGATATAGGAATGAGATCCTCAGATATAGTCAGTCTTTTACGCTGAGCCCAATTCATTCTCATAAATGGTAACAGCAGGCCACATTGAGCTCAGCTAGTGAAGATTTTCCTATTCGACTAAGAAATCCTTTGAATGGGGCAACATATTCTTCAGGCATGAGCCCAATAGAACATCATTGGTACATTCTAGGGAGAAGGCTTGCTGCTCACTTATCATCCTCCAGAAACTATTCTACAGATGGAAAGTTCTCTTCTACAAGGGTGGGAGAGAATACCCAGTTCCTCATTAATAGCCTCATCGATTCCAATGCTCGTAGGTGTGCGACATTGCTTTCGGTTAGGGGAAGCCTAATACCTTATCATTTGAATTCGAGAAATCACATTTTTTTTTATTTATTTATATTCATGAACGGTGCATTTTTTTTGTTTTTGTTTTGTTTACCAACAAATATCTGTAATAAAAGTCAATTATTACTTGCTCATTACTTTTTCTTCTTTTGTTTAACTCCATTATTGTAAAGCAGGAAATGCAGCACATAGAAAAATGGCATTTACAACTGTTGTTAAGTTATTCTAATCCAATTCACAAGTTATTAGAATTCTGTTTTGATTTTCGAAAAAGGAAATTGTGTTTGTATAAATTATTGAGTTCAATTTCAAAGAATTAATAATATGATTCTACACAAGAAATCATATTCCACGTATGTTATTTTTTGAAATAACTAATGAAATTATTATCTTAACTATATTATTAACTAATATAATTAGGAATTTCTAACACATAAGTTTAAATTAACTTTACAATATTGTTCTAATTTTTCAAATAATTATTAACTATAATAATAACAATAATAATAACTATAATTGTAACTATATATATATATATATATATATATATAATTTAAATTTATAATACGCCTAATTTGATAAGAGATTCATCAACGTGAATCAACAGGCACTAATATTAAGGCGATATTTTAATTAAACAGTAAAGCAAATTCCACCAAAAGCAGTTTTTTTAAAAACGTTTTTCCATCGTTAAATTATGTGATTTATTTCGTTAAATTATTTTGTTCTCTCACAAAAATACGAAACATTTAGAATTTGTAGGAATAAATGTATAATTCATTTTATCGTGCTTTTTATCATGCACGTGAAACATATTTTATCAAACGCTTATTTTTAAAATACGTATAACTACAACAACTCTATATAGGATACAGAATATACATATATATTTTGAAATTAATAATAAGCTAAAAGCTGTTAAACGTTAATGCTATTAATTAATTCTTTAAATTGCTGAATACCATTACAGTAATGGTGATATTTTGCTCCTTTCGTGGAATGAATATGATTTCTTTGATTCGCTAAATATCAACTTCAGAACAAAAGCGAATTATTGTGAAAGGACATTAAAAAATGCAATTCATTATTGTTTTACTGTAATTAAATACATTTTATAGTTTATATTTTGACGATTAATTAAATAATAAGTAACATAATACTAGTGTCTATGTGTATTCCAAACAAAGCATATTATATTTATTATGCCAAATGTTTCCGCTGTATTCATACAGCATTTATTGAGTCCAATGCTTTCGTTGCATATTAAGCTTACTACGAATGAGAAAATATATTTTAAGAACAAATGTTTAATTTCTACACATACATTCATGAAAACATTAATGCTTATGAAAAGAGACGGAAAAACTACAACACATTAAGCAAAATTATCATTCCCATTCATTTAAGGTTTCACTAACATAAAATTAGTTCTTTTTCACTGGCAGAAAATTTCAATTTCATGCATTTCTACTGCCTTTGAAAAGAAAAGCAATTTTAAATATGAAATACATTAGGAAATGACAAAAGGTTGATGGCTAACCACGCTCCAACTAATCACCTTTCGAAAATGATCTACTGTTTTCCAGCCTCTCACAAATGGCTTATTCAATTTACCGCCTTCGCGAAAACAGCAAATGTGTTTTTAATGGCACTGGATCTTATTTCTTTAATAAAGTCTCCTGCAAATGCATTGCTCCAGAAAGAAAAAAAAATCCCAAAGGATACTTTACGGCATCGAGTAACAGATGAAAACAACTTTAGTGAAAAGCATGATATCTTTGATCCCAATAAATATTCTTCTACATAGACCAATACAACATTTTTTTTTTTTTTTTTTCAGCGTAAAAGCCAGCAACAAGGGAATCAAAAGAATGGTAAGACCATAACAAATCATAACGATACACTTTCTATATACTCTTGTAAATGAATATAGCAAAAAAAAAAAAATAATCTAATCTTTATGGCATTGTGGTTTTTCTTTGTCTTAAACGTAATATAAGAGAGGCTTATTCCCTTTCGGCCATCTAAACCTTAGACTTAAAAAATGGATTTTCCTCTGTTGAAGAATAGATTTTCAAGTCATCTATAGTAGACCGTGGACGTGACATGGGACGTAGATGGGACATTTTTATTGTATTAATGTCTCCGAGATGCGTATTGTGCAGAATTTTTACGAAGGACTAGGAATACACTTCGACTTAACGTGAAACCTCGGCATATCGGTACGTGATTGAATAAATATTTCCGATGAAAAAGGATTGACATTTTTTTCTCTCGCATTTGCTTGGGTCAGCAAATCTTGATGGGAATCATACATCATGAAAAGAGAAGAGTTTATATAAAAGGATGTGGGTCACAAATTTACTGCAAAAATTTAAATTTTTATAAAATTATTAAAATATTCAACAAATCCATTTCAATGTTGTAATCTTCCGTTGTTAGCAAAGATGAGAGGGGAATAAATTGAAGAAAATTTAATCTTATTCTGCTGACAATAAATTAAACTGTAGTGTTTTTTAAATCATATAATCGTTCATTTTTTTTAGGTTTATCTGGCGCCATCTATTGGTAGATACATGCAACTTAAAACTAAAAACAACTAAAATTAATTAATTAAATTTAATTATTGAATTAATATTTGAAAAAACTGTATTAACATCAAGTGTCATCCACTACAAGTTCAAAAAAATTTGTTTGAACTAATGTGGATGAATAAAAAGTATTTTATGACAATTGAAAATTTGAACAAGATATATATAGGGAGAGTGTGAACTAATAGAAGGAATTGAAAAATAACTTTTTCATTCGTATAAATAATCATGTTAAGAATCATAAAAATATATTTTCTCTCAATTATTTAAAATATAATTAATATATTTTGATAATATAATCATTAAAAAAAGTATTTATAGTCTCTCTTAAACTTACAAGAAATGCTAATAGAGTTTATAGATGTTTTAAATTGATTGGTAATGTTTAATTAATTGTTATTGTAACAATTGATTGTTATTGCTTATAAGTCCTATGTATTAAATTGATTGTTATTGCTTATAGTTCTATGTAACAAATAAATTGCTATTGTTTAAATAATTGTTATTATAAGAATTGATTGGATTGTTATTGTTTACAGCTCTATATATTAAACCTATTGTTATTATTTAATAAAAAATCGATTATTACTAATTACTATTATTATTTAATAAAATCCGCTTGTTACCGATTTTATTAAACCGATTGTTATTGTACCAATTAATTGTTATTGTTTATAGTTGTATTAAATTTATACCTGCAAATAAAAATATTTAATTTCAGAAATCCTAGAGAAAATTCAAAATTATTATTTTATTTTTTTTTTTTTTTTTTTTACATTTTCGTAAAAAAAAAAAAAAGCGTTATATTTAAAAATAATGTTAGTTTGTTAAAAATGTTAATGTTTTTAGTTCTTGAAATTACTACTGTGCTCAAAATGTAAGACCAATTATTTTTTTTTTTCAAAAACTCTTTATTTATTTCTCCAAATTTATTTTATCGCCTTCAAAGTTATTCCCTCCAAAAACAATGCACTTATGCCAACTTTTTTTCCAATCCTCAATGAATGCTAAAAAGTCATCGGCAGGGATGGCCTTCATAGCGCGCGGCGATTCACGTGAATCTCTTCAATCGACTCAAAACGGTGCCCCCGGAGTAGTTTTTAGATTAAGGAATAGCCGTATGGTGTGAATACGGTGGTTGTGGAACTATATGGGTTTCCTTTTTGGCGAAAACGTCACGAAGAATCAATGCAGTGTGAGCTGGCGCATTCAGTGTTTTCGGTTCCAATCGAGATTTGACGCGTTTGAGGCCCAAAAGGGAATTGACCGATCCTTTTTTGAAATTCAAACATCAGCAAGGTCTCTAATTATAAATCGACAGTTTGCAAGCACCAAATCTTTAATTTTTTACTTCGTCGGTTGAGGTTGATGGTCGACCAGAGGGCTCTTCGTCTTCAACGCGTTCTCTGACTTCTTTAATCTGTTTATACCACTTCTAAACATTTCGGTCCGATATAGGAATGCTCACCGAATGCCTTCTGCAACATTCTATACGCTTCCGAAAACAAAATTTAATGCAAGTCCTTTGCTCAATTAATTCAGACGTTTCAAAAAATCGCCGGAATCAGTTTTAGAGTTTCACAAAGCCAAGCCTAGCTCAAACACTAATGAATATTTTGACGTCAAATTCCTCACAGGTATCAAGGACAGTGCCATCAACCTAAAAAAGATTTTTAAAAATTTGAAAGTTCATAATCCCCGGAAATTTAAATTAAAAATTTGTCTTACTTTTGGACACTATAGTATAATTAAGATACTAATTTAGTTAGCTTTATAAAAAAATTTCTTATGTCTAACCATTTTCTAGTTCCTGGAAATTCGACTTAACAACTTATATATTTACAATTTCCTATTCAAAAAGTCAAAACCAAATTCCAATAATTTGGGATTGAATTAGAATAGTTTATCAACAGCTCTAAATAACATTTTTCTATATATATATTGAATTTCTTACTTAATAGTAATTAAATTACAAATATTCACTTTTGAATAATTATAATATATTTATATAGTAAAAAATAGCAAATTGTGAAAGCTTTAAAACTATTTCACATTTCTTAGACACATAAATATAGTAATATACACAGATTAATTGACTTATCGTTAGTTTCAAAAAGGGCAATAACAAAAGTGAATTATAAGTTAACGTATCCTAGAGAGAAACAGCAAATTTATAATATAATTAAATAAATTTAAATATCCATTTTAATAAATTTTAACAAGGCTGTAAAGATTGTATTTTATTTTTTATATTTCGATAACTTTATAATTATCGCCAACAAGGAAATTCAACCATTAAAATCTTTCTTACTAGAGGACAAAAAAAGAACAAAATATAATTGAGATTAATTACGCATAAATTTCGCAACGAAGTTCTTCTCGGCATTTATATTCCTGTCCACACTTTTGGATTAGAAATAAAACAAATTTTTAACTAAAATCGTGTACTTGCATTTATTAACTGGCTCAGTGAAAGCAAAAATTATCTCTGAAATTTTCTATTACTTAAGAAATAATAGACGCCAGCAAATGCAATTTAGAGATTCGTCGACTAAGAAGAGTGAATTTTAGTGGCCGACCCAATGCGTCCCAAGATGCCAACTAATTTTGCAAATAGGTCGGATTAGAATTCTGAATTGGGCTTCAGAGGCATGATAATCTCCCTTTCCATTCATGAAATGATTCCGGAGATCGCTCTTCTACTTACCATTCTTAATAGAGAATTGTCTCGGTAATTAGTATTAGAATGTCTCCCAGAAACATTTATGATTATTCAAGGAATACGGAAGAGAATTTTGAGAATTGAATTTTATTCTCCATCTTGTTTCATGTCATCGATTATTTCTAACGATATGTTCTTTTAAACCCAATAAAAGGAAGGTTTTGGGAAATATCGCTTTATATTATCTAGTTGTGCAAGAATAATAAAAATGTAAATGTCGAAGATTAATGAAGATTAATTAATCTAATGGAAAATATTGAAATGAATATATGAAATCTAATGAGTTTTTAAAGGAAGTTGGCAAAAATGCATGGAAATAAAATGTTGCGATTTCCTATCATCCCAAAAACACAAGAAGTTGTAATTATTTTCTGAATTTACTAGAACACTGATTAAAATGCTGTACATAGCTTAATTAATAAAAATCTCGTTCTGTTTTACAATTTGCGTTTCTAATATTCCTGCCGCAATAGAACTTTTGGAAGTTTTTATATTATCATAAGTAGCCTCTGCATCTTGATTGCAACGCCTACAGATTATTGATCTTTATTGAAATAATGAACAAGAAATTTTTAAGTATTTAATTGAGTTTACTAGAATACTAGTTATCTGCTATACATAAAAGGAAGTCGGCAAAAAATGTATCAGAATAAAATGCAGTTGTGATTTCATAACATCCCAATACACAATAAATTTAAATTATTTAATTGAATTTACTAAAATAGTGATTAAATGGTGTACATTGATTAGTTAATAAAGACCTGTGACTGTTTTACAATTCTCACTTTTGTTTTTCTAATATTCCTGCAGCAATAGAACTTGGGAGAGTTTTATATTACCATAAGTAACATCTACATCTTGATTGCTTGATTGCAACGTCCATTGAATATTGATCTTTATTGAAATAATACACAAGCTATTTCAAGTATTTAATTGAATTTACTAGAATTCTCATTACATACTGCACATAGCTTAATTTTTAAAACCTGGGACTATTTTACAATTTTCGCTTGTGTTTCTATATTCCTGCATCAATAAAACTTGTGACAGTTTTATATATTATCATAAGTAAAGCATCTGCATTTTGATTTCAACATCCAATGATTATTTATCTTTTTATTGAAATATTACAATGCCAATGTTTATTTAATTTTTAAACACATTGTGGGCTATTATACAATAAAAAATACTTTAACATTTGCTATAATTTCAATAGATTTAATTGTTTGCGGCATAAAAACCATGGTCTATCAAATAATCAAGCCAAATAATATAGCCAAGTGAAAATAGTATGTTTACACTCAATTTAAAATTTATTACATTTTTCAAGTTTTTTAATGTTTATTATTGTTATTTTATTAATTTTCAGGGGTAACATTATAAATAGACTATGCGTTTTTGCAATCTTCGTTAAATTAATAAATATTCTTTTTTAACTTCTTCCTTTACTACTATTAAATCTTGCTGCTCCATGTAACTTATCTCAGAATGAAGTTTGTGGAATTGTTTTGCAAAACGGAATTTCATTACTAATTTTGAGGTCTGTGATAACAAGATCTTAATGTTTTCTGAAACTAAATAGTTCTAGTGTGCATACAAATCCTTCATCCAATAATTAAATCTTATATACACTATATAAGAGTCTTCAGAGTATATATATATGTATGGATTTTCTTCAAAAGCTTCTTTTAATGTCACACATAAAGTTTATTTGGTTAAGTTAAAGTTTCTCAGATCTCACAAGTTGAAAGCATTATTTTCCATTAAAACATAAAATATTTCAAAATTCTAAGAGTAGTTTGGTCTCTCTTTTTCCTCTTAAAAATGTTAGATATTATTAGTAAAACGTGATATTCTTTAAATGAAAACTTAATTTAACTTTTTTTGTGGATATTTAAAATTTTGTAGCAAACAATACGTGATAATAATTTTAAAAATAGTTTTATTTTAATTAAAGCTTTATTTTTTATTAAAATTTAATTAAAAACTGAATTTATAATTGAAATTATTTAATTATATAAATAATAATTAATTAATTAATTATAAAATTATTTTATTATATATATATATATAAGAGCCAAAACATACCACCCTTACATTTTTTGTAATGAACTCGCCTGGATGACGTGGAAGGCACGTGATCAGGGTGGAAGTGGTATTTAACTGCTGCTGGAGTGTCTGAAGAATCATTCTTTCACTTACTTCTGTGTGTGATGGGGCCATGGGTGGGCCAACACGTTATTGACAGGTGGTCATAATGTTTTGGCTCTGGATTATATATATATATGTATATATGTGTGCGTGTGCGTGTGTGCGAGAGAGAGTTGATTATTTCTGAATATACCAATTTTAAAAATTGTCAATCTAGAAGAAATTTCATTAATTCTTTTGAAAAAGTAGCTGTTTATGCATTTTGTAATTATATTTATTGTTTTTATACACTGAAAAGCATTATTTGAATTGTTCACTGGATTCAATTCATTGTTTCAATTAACAATGAAACACTGAATTTAATAAAATTAATGTTTCTTTTTCCACTAGATAAATTAATAATATTTTTGAAAATAATCCATAATAATCCCTACACAAGATTTTTAAAGGCATCAAAAAAGAAATATTCTGGCGAAAATTAGAATGTAAAATGGAAAACTGGAAAACAAATGGAACAAATGGAACTTTATTGCAAAATATAAAATTAATTCCTCATTACGACCTTAAAACGTAACACTTTAATTCTCAAAAGATTCTTTCATTTCCATTTACCTTAAATTAGAAATTATATTAATATTTTTTTTACGGTTCCACTCAGAAATATTATAATACTCTACAAAATACATTACATTTATTTTCTTTTATGTATATATTAATTACAAAATTTTACGAATCTTATGCAAAAAATTACAAATACTTTATACATTTCTTCGTAAATATTGAGTTAGTAAAGAAAGTAATATTTTTTTAAAAACTAAGGCACATTTAAAGAACGATAATTTTCTAAATAATAATAATTTTAATTTTTTTCATAATTTTTTAACATAAATTAATCAACATGGCATAACAACAAATATAATGCTGAACTAATGACATTGAAAAATATTACATAACAAAATTTTAAAATTAAATAATTAATAAACCTTTATGCTCATATAATTTTTTTTTCAATTCCTTATTAGCTCACACTCTCCCTACATATATCTTGTTCAAATTTTCAATCATTAATAAAATACTTTTTTATTCATCCTCTCAAGTTCAAAGACATTTTTTTGAGCTTCTAGTTAATGACACTGGATGTTAATACAGTTTTTTTTCAAATATTAATTCAGTAATTAAATTTAATTAATTCATTTTAGTTTTTTTTTTAGATTTAAGTTGCATATATCTCACAATAGATGGCGCCAGATAAACTTAAAAAAAATTATTTTTATATTACTTTTTAAGCTTAAATTTTTTTAACAAATTATTATTTTTTTTTCTGAAATTTATAAATAGAAATTAAGAGTTAAAAATATCAAATCCTATTAAATTTATATATACACCTGAAACAAAAAATTTATTGCGTTTCAAATATCAAAGGCAGGAAAAAGATAACCAAGAACTGGATTTCATTTTAACAAAAAAAAAAAAATTACTTCCTTTCAATAAAATTAAATGTTACGAAAATTTATTTCCTGTTAATTACCTCAAAGACATTCACTTATATTTCTTCTATCTATATAAGAATCTCCGACAGTGCTTTAAAGTTAATTCAGTTTCATCGGAATTGGTAATGTAGCCAAAGATACAGAGAGCCAGGTCCGATTTTCACCAAGAACCAATTATCAAGGAGAACTCGGAAATTGAGAGTCGCATCCCGCTAAACATCTGGCCAATTAAAGTTCGATTAGCGAGGAAATTTGAATGAAATTTCAGTCGGTTTGGTTCAGGAAATATTAAATGATCTTCCATTCTTAACTATTTTCATTCAAGAGAGCATGACGAATTGATGAACCCATGTGTGAGTGGAAGCAAAACATTTTTCATGTAAAGGTACTTAAGTTTTGCTAATTGGTTATCTATTGTAAAATGATGTTGAAGATAAAAGGAAGGGAATTATTGAAGTTTAAAAGCAATTTTGAATTGATAAAACATATTTTAGTGCGGAATCGGGCATTGTGGGTAAGATTAAATTATTTCTAAATATAAAATATTACTTATAAGTTTAAAACAGTAAAAGCATTAAACATTTATTAAAACAGAAATTATTTTTTTTTTTAATTATGCATTTATTTTTTATATGTAAGATAGTACACATAAAATTGACACGTATTCAAATAACGCTAAATAAAGAAAGTTTTTATTTTACATATATTATGTTATCGTATATATATATATATATATATATATATCGATATAAAATTTCCGGAAATATAAAATATATATATATCGTATATTTCCGTGTAAAATCGATTTAAAAAAAAAATTATTAGATGTGCCGGTTTCTGTATAGATTCGTTAATCTGGCAAAAACGCATGAACTTTCCCGTTAACCGTGCGAAAATTATATGTAGTCGAATATCGCTGATTAATGTAAGTTTTTAATTTGTTACTTTATATTTACGAAAAAATAATAATAATAGAAATGAGTTTCTTTTTTTATTAAAATGAGTTGTTTTGCATTTAAACAGTTTATTTCTCTATTTTGTTGCGTTATCGCAAAAGAAACCTCACATGTTGACGAAATTGGCGACCGCTTAACATGAAAGAAAACGTTGATTTTTTTTAAATTATAAGAATTGCCAATTGTTTATAATTATTTTACATAAATTAATCAACAGTTGACTAACAACGAAAATAATGCTGAACTAATGATATTTAAAGATATTACATAACAAAGAAATTATTTTCAATTAAATAATTTCAATTAAAAATTAAGTAAGTAATAAAGTTCATGCATAGAGAATTTTTTTTTTTTAGTATTTTTAACAAATTGCAATTTTTGTGAAATTTATAAATCGAAATTAAGAATTAAAAAAACCAAATCCTATCATATTTATATTTACTCCTGAAAAAAAAAAACTGCATTGTGTTTCAAATATCAAGGACAGGAAAAGATAATCAAGAACTGGATTTCATTTTAACAAAAAAAAATTACTTCCTTTCAATAAAATTAAATGTTACGAAAATTGATTTCCTGTTAATTACCTCAAAGACGCTAACGTATATTTCTTCTATCTATATAAGAATTTCCGAGAGTGCTTTAAAGTTAATTCAGTTTCATCGGAATTGGTAATGTAGCCAAAGATACAGAGAGCCAGGTCCGATTTTCACCAAGAACCAATTATCAAGGAGAACTCGGAAATTGAGAGTCGCATCCCGCTAAACATCTGGCCAATTAAAGTTCGATTAGCGAGGAAATTTGAATGAAATTTCAGTCGGTTTGGCTCTGGGAAATATTAAATGTTCTTCCATTCTTAGCTCTCTCCATTTCAAGAGAGCATCACGAATTGATGAACCCAAGTGTGATTGGAACAAAAAAAATTATCATTTAAAGGTACTTAAGATTTGCTAATTGGTTATCAATTGTAAAATGATGTGGAAGATATAAGAAAGGGTAATTATCATAGTTTAAAGCAATTTTGATTTGATAAAACATATTTTAGTTTGGAATAAGGGGTCAAATTAAATTGTTTCTGAATATGAAAAATAAATTATGGGTTTAAAACAATAAAAGCAATTAAATATTTTTAACATAGAGATTAATTTTTAAAAATTATGTATCGATTCTTTATTCGTAAAATATATAAATCAGAAAACGATATGCTTAAATATTTCTTATAAGGAATATTTAATGTGCATTTATGTGTATGTATATATATATATATATACATATATGAGTTACTGATTTTATTAAAAGGAGTTGTTCTACATTTTAAATCATCTCTATTTGGTTGCGTCATCGCCAAAAAAAAAAAAATCTCATTTGGGCGAAATTGGCGACCGCTTAACATGAAAGTGCCAAAATATGCACCAAAAATAACAATACAATATCGTAAATTATGACAGTTACATGTTTTTTTCACCTTATATATGGATTTAAAACATTGGTACATTTTTGCAGAATAAATGTCATATACATATATTTATGTATATATAAATATGCAGAATTTCCGACAGTGTTTTTAAAGTTGATTCAGTTTCATCCGATTTGGTAATGTATTCAAAAAGATATACAGAGAGCCAGGTCCGATTTTCACCAAGAACCAATTATCAAGGAGAACTCGGAAATTGAGCTAGTCGCATCCCGCATAGACATCTGGCCAATTAAAGATCGATTAGCGAGGAAATTTGAATGAAATTTCAGTCGGTTTGGCTCTGGGAAATATTAAAGTTCTTCCCTTCTTAGCTCTTTTCATTCAAGAGAGCATGACGAATTGATGAGCCCAAGTGTGAGTGGAAACAAAGAAAATTATCATTTAAAGGCACTGAAGTTTTGCTAATTGGTTATCAATTGTATGATAAAAGAAAGGGTAATTATCGTAGTTTAAAACAATTTTGATTTGATAAAACATATTTCGGTTTGGAATCGGGCATTGTGGGTAAGATTAAATTTTTTCTGTATATGAAACATAACCAAACTTTTTAAAAACAGTAAATGTAATGAAATATTTTTAACAAAAAACAAGTAATATCAAAAAAAAAAACACTTTAAACTCTATTCCTACTTTTTTTCACCATATTGCAGAAAGTCCTTTATAAATAATTTTCATTCATTTTTTTAAGTTTATCTGGCGCCATCTATTGGTAGATATATGCAACTTAAATCTGAAAAATACTAAAATTAAAGAATTAAATTTAATTACTGAATTAATATTTGAAAAATTCTGTGAAAAACGTATTTGAACTTGAGTGGATGAATAAAAAATATTTTATGAACGATTGAAAATTTGAACAAGACATATATAGGGGTCTAGAGTGTGAGCTAATAGAAAGAATTGAAATAATCTTTAAAATTCTGTATTTCTTCTATATTTGTAAAAGTTACAAAACAGAAAATACTATTTTTTATACGGGCAATATTTTATGTACATTTTATATATATATATATATATATATATATATATATATATACCGTATAATTAAGTGTAAAGTCGATAATTTTCACACTTTTGAAAAAATTAATTAGCGGCTTCCTGTTTTTGTATAGATTCGCTAATTCTAAAAAATGTAAGAATATTTCAGTTAACCGAGTGAAAGTGATACATAGCCAAACATCGCTAAATAAAGTACGTTTTATTTCTTTATTTTATATTTTATGAAAAAAATTAGGATTAAATGAAATTTGTTATGCGTTTTATTAAAATGAGTTATTTAGTTTTTTAAGCATTTCATATCGCTATTTTGTTACGTCGTCGGTAAAAGGAAAAATCTCATATTGGCGAAATTGGCGATCGCCAAACATGAAAATGCCACCAAAAATAACCATACAATATCATAAATTATGAACGTTACATGTTTTTTGTTTTTTTTCCAGCTTATGTAAGGGTTTTAAAATTTGGTAAATTCTATGTTGAAAAAAAGCCTACATATTTATATATATATACTAAAATTTCCAGAAGTGTTTAACGTTAATTCAGAAATATTATAGTAGCAGAAAGTACAGAGATATACATCAAATTTTCATCAAACACCAATCACACTAATCAAAGAAAGCTAAGAAAAAAATTAGTAATAATATCTAGCTAAACAACTGGCCTATTAAATATTGCTAAATATAGTACAGTTTTATTTCTTTATGTTTTATTTTCTTCATGTTTTGTGTTTGTTATTTTTATATTTATGAAAAAAAAATGAATTTTCAACTAAATGAGTTTATTTTTCCATTCCTTCTATTAGCTCACACTCTCCGTATATATATCTTGTTCAAATTTTCATTCGTTAAAAAACACTTTTTTATTCATCCACTCAAGATCAAATACATTTTTTAACTTGTAGTGGATGACACTTGATGTTAATACAGTTTTTCAAATATTAATTCAATCATTAAATTTCATTAATTATTTTTATTTTTTTTTTTTATATTTAAGTTTAATCTATCTACCAATAGATGACGCCAGAAAAACTTAAAAAAAATTAATGAAAATTATTTATAAAGGACTTTCTGCAATATAGTGAAAAAAAAAAAAAGTAGGAATTGACTTTTATTATTTTTTTTATATTACTTGTTATTAAAATGCTTTACATTCTAAGCTGTTTATATCGCTATTTTGTTGCGCCATCGCCAAAACAAAAAATCTCTCAAGAAATAGTGTTGGCGAAACTAATTGGCGTCTAACAGGAAAGTGCCAAAACATACACCAGAAATAACAGTACAATATCGTAAATAATGAATGTTACATATTTTTTTCCATTTCAGCTTATATATTTTTGCTGAAAATCGCAATATATATATATATATATATACCTAAATTTCCAGCAGTGTTTAAAGGTAACTCAAGAAATGTTACTGTAGCAGAAAATACAGAGATTTGCGTCAGATTTTCATTAAATACCAATCATGAAAGTATGAAAGAACGCTAAGAAATTGATAGTAATATCCAGCTAAACACCTGGCCTATTAAAGCTCGATTAATCAGAACTTTGAATGAGTTTTTGTTAGATACCTCTGGGAAATATCAGAGGTTTCCTTTATTCCAAGATCTTTTCTATCAAGATAGCATGATAAATTGACAAACTCAAATATAAGTGAGAAAGACAAAGTTTTTTTATTAAAAATGCTACAATTTTTCCAGTTTGTTTTTATCATAAGACATTAGATGTTGTTGATAAAAGAAGAGGTAATTACCGTTCTTTAAAACATTTTTGATTTTTTTTTACTTTGGTATTTGGTAATGAATGTCAAATTAACATGTTTCTGAATTTGATGAACAGCTTTTAAGTTTAAAATTGCAAATACAATTAGCCATTTTTATTACGTTAGTTAATTTTTGGGGCATGATGGCTGAATGGGGGCCTAAAAGGCCAAGTGGCTAGCGCTCCGACGCTCGGTATCACAGGTTTCGTGTTCGAGTCCCGGCGGTGCCATGGATGTTTATAGTGGTTCGAAATCCACTTTAAACCCTAGGTGCCGGTCCCATATGACTGTTGAGCGTTGGGCGTAGAACTGACAACCCTACCTCTTAAAAGAAAAACATCTCTCGTCTCGAAATCTACCAGTAGGTAGACGGCCTTAACCCACAAAAGGCTGTTGCGCCAATGATGATGATGATGGCTGAGTGACTAGTGCTCTAGCCCTCGGTTCCACAACTTTCGGGTTCGAGTCTCGGGGTGCACATGGGTGTTTTTAGTGGTTCGGCATCCATTTCAATCCATAGGTCCCGGTCTACTATGACTGCAAAGCGTAGGGCTAACAACCCTACCCCCAATAGGCAGATGGCTTTGGCCCATCATGGAGGTGTTGCACCACTGATAATGATGGCGATGAGTTAATTTTAAAAATTGTGTGTTAATTCAATATGTTAAATAATAAGAGCAGAAGACATTATTTTATTTAGGAAATTTCCTCCAAATTGGTATTATAACAGAAGATACAGAGAGAGATGCACCAGAATTTCACCAAATCACAAAAGAACTTTAAGAAACTTAAGAATCACATCCAGCTAAACATCTGGCTTGTTAAATTCGATTATTGAGCAAAATTTGAATGAGATCTTAGTTGGTTGCCTCTGGGTTATATTAAAGATCCTTTTCTTCTTATTCTTGGCTCTTTTCATTCAAGACAGCATGGGAAAATTAATAGATGAGTAGGAATGGAAAATATTCTCTTTCAAAAGTGCTGCTATTTGGTTCTCCAACATGAAACATTGGATCTTGATTATAAAAAAGGAGTAATTATCGTTCTTTAAAACAATTCTGAAACTGAAAAGCTTCTTGTTTGTTTTGGAACCGAACTTGCAAGATTAATTTGTTTCTGGATACAATGGACAACTTATAAGTTTAAAATTGTAAATACAATTAATTCCTACATTTTTATCATGTGAATTAAATTTATTAATTGTGCGTTTATTTTAATATATTAAATATCAAGGACAGAAGATATTATTTTATGTGGGAAATTTCATTCAAATTGCTATTTTAACAGAAGATATAGAGAGCTGCATCGGAATTTCACCAAGAACCAATCATCCCAGCACACTAAGAAATTAAGAATCACATTCAGCTAAGCATCTGGATTGTAAAATTCGATTATTGAGAAAATCTGAATGAGATTTCAGTTGGATGCCTCTGGGTTGTATTAAAGTTCCTTTTATTCTCAGCTCTTTTCATTCGAGAGAGCATGGAAAATTAATGAATGAATAGAAATGGAAAAAATTACCTCTCAAAAGCGCAGCAGTTTTCTATTTGGTTCTCCATCATAAAATACTGATTGTTGATTATGAAAAAGGAGTAATTATCATTCTTTAAAACAATTGTGAAACTGAAAAGACTATTTTTGTTTTGGAACAGAACTTGCAAGATTAATTTGTTTCTGGATATAATGGATAGCTTATAAGTTTAAAATTGTAAATGCAATTAACCATTTTATCATGTGAATTAATTTTGAAAAATGTGTATTTATTTTACTTTGTTAAATATCACGAGCAGATGGCATTATTTTATTTGGGAAATTTCATTCAAATTGATATTATAACAGTACGTGTAGAGATATACTTTGGAATTTCACGAAGAACTAATAATCAAAGAAACTAAGAAATTAAGAATCGTATCTAGCTAAGCATCTGGCTTGTAAAATTCGATTATTGAAAAAATTTGAATGAGATTTCAGTTGGATGCCTCTGGATTATATTAAAGATCCTTTTATTCTCAGCTCTTTTCATTCAAGAGAGCTTGAAAATTAATGAAGGAATAGAATGGAAAAAAGTATTTCAAAAGGGCAGCAATTTTGCTATTTGGTTCACCATCATAAAACACTGGATGTTTATTATGAAAATGGAGTAATTATCGTTCTTTAAAACAATTGTGAAAATGAAAAGCTTCTTCTTTGGTCTGAAATCGAGTTTGTAAGATTAATTTGTTTCTAAATATGATGGGCAGCTTATAAGTTTAAAATTGTAAATGCAATTAGTTCCTTCATTTTTACAAGTGGATTAATTAAAAAAAATATGCGTTTATTTTAATATGTCAGATATCAAAAGCAGAAGATATTGTTTTGTTTGAGAAATTCTATTCAAATTGATATTATAACAGGAGTATAGATAACTATATCAGAATTTCACCAAGAACTAATGATCAAAGATCTCTAAGAAATTAAGCATCACATTCAGCTAAGCATCTGGCTTGTAAAATTCGATTATTGAGAAAATTTGAATGAGATTTCAGATGGTTGCCTCTGGGTTGTATTAAAGTTTCTTTTATTCTCAGATCTTTTCATTCGAGAGAGCATGGAAAATTAATGAATGGAAAATATTCTCTTTCAAAAGTTCTGCAGCTCTGCTATTCGGTGCTCCATCATAAAACACAAATTGTTGATTATAAAAAAGGAGTAATTATCGTACTTTAAAACAATTGTGAAATTGAAAAACTTCTTTTGGTTTGGAACAGAGTTTGTAAGATTAATTTGTTTCTGAATATAATAGACAGCTCTTAAATTTAAAACTCTAAATGCAGTTAACTGCTTCTATCATGTAATTTAATTTTATAAATTGTGTTTTTAATGTTTTCCAAAAGATTAAAAAGCATAAATCATATTTTCTGTTTTTATATAGGAAGTTTAAATTAATCAATTTATTTAGGCTGATTTATTTCATCTATAAACAAATATTGGGCAATTTCCACTTGCTTAATTTGTCAACTTCTGAAATTGATTGTATAATAATTAAGTGCATAAAAAATATTAAAGAAAATGTTTGCTAAAGTATTTTCAATATATAAATTTTAAAATACTTATAACTATAATTTTTCAGTAAACATTGTATATATGTAAGTATAAAATCACAAATAATACACATAAAAAATTTCACAGCATAGAATAAATACTTTTACATGAATTAATTTTAAATGTTGTATGAATTAATTGCAAATGTTTACATCTATTAACCATATACCATTATTAATAGTTAGTCATGCATATTACTATTTATAAACAAATATTTGAAATTTTAATACAATTGAATTAATTTGAATGTCCTTTTTTTTTTTTAAACTAAATTTATTTTTATTCTGTAAAAAGTAATATATTTTTGCTTAACCTTTAAAAATTTCAATATATATTTATAAAGGTTTATTTATAAAACCAATACACTAATCGGCATTTATCAAATAAATACAATTGGAGTGTTTTGCTTGATTATATAGTACTCACAATTTACGTAGTATTATTATATAAAAGTAGTTTAGCTATTTTTGTTTAATTTAAAATTAGGTTTTTATTTAATTACTTTTCAAAGAATTAAGATATTCTTTGAAAAATAAAAAAAAATCTAACAAGCATTCTAAGCTATAAATCTAATTAAGCATACCCTAAAGAGATAATATAATAATAGTATTATCTTCTTTTCCGTAGTGTATAAAAATAACATTTCCAAAATATTTTTTTTTTTTTACACTTGGTTTCTATTTTTTTCCCCATAGTAGTTAAAGTTTAAACTAAACTAAAATGTACATTTTATAATATTTTATAATAAAAAGTTTAAATTAGGCTGAAATATTCATATAATATTACATAAATAATATTATTTGAAACAGATCTTAAATTTCAAGGAAATTTTTACAATAGATCTTATATTGAAAATGAACATTTTAGAAGTTACTATAATTAATCTCATAACGCTTTAGATCTGAATTGTCCACCATTGACTCAACTCTGTTATGAATAATGAATGAGGCCCGTAAATTTCCTTGTGTACGTAATTATAGTTTTTATTCAATTCCTTCTATTAGCTCTTTTCCTTGTTCCTTCTATATATCTTGTTCCAATTTTCAATCGTTAATAAAATACTTTTTAATCATCCACTCAAGTTCAAATACATTTTTTTTAACTTGTAGTGGATGACACGTGATATTAATACAGTTTTTTCAAATATTAATTCAGTAATTAAATTTAATTAATTAATTTTAGGTTTTTTCAGATTTATGTTGCATGTATCTACCAATAGATGGCGCCAGATAAACTTAAAAAATGAATGAAAATTATTTATAAAGGACTTTCTGCAATATAGTGAAAAAAAGTAGGAATTGACTTTTAAATTTTTTTTTTTTTGTATTACTTATTATTTATTTTTAAACTCCCTATTTAACAAAAATATTAAAAATAAAGAAATTTTATTTTTATACCAGTATAAATTTCCTATTTTTATTTTTGAAGGTATTTCCTAAATCCGTGATATAAACTATTTCACCTGCTCATGAATTGAAATAAACTCTATTTGAAAAAACACTTAAGTATTGTGCTATAAAGCTTGGATTAAATGGACATCTTAGATTTTATCTTTTCATTTATTTTATTTGTTGGAAGTCTATCTCTAAATTAGAATAACATTTTATTTTTAGCTAAAGACCGTTATTAGTTCTTCGCATGCAGCCCAGTAAAGTTATTCTCTCAATGCTATTATTTTCTTTTGTAGTGGGTGTGGTTGGGTTGAGATACTTGTCGCACAGGTTTCAGAACCCACACTTATATTTACACACGCACAAACATCACACAGATACAATTAGATATAATTGTAGATATATACAATATTTATATACATAAAATAACTAGTCATCCTCAATAGTTAGATGACACATACAATACTTAACACAAAAATTTAAAATAAAGAAAGATAATTAAACTTCGAAGAAGGACTCAACTTTTAACCAGAATTAGACAGCAGCGCAGGGTTGCGCGAAATATATGTGCTCTTCGTGAGAAAGTCTGCATGCCAACTGACCATTTTTCCTGAAAGTCACCGAGGGTGCTTTTGCCAGCGTGTCAGAGATAGGATAGTTTGATATATATAAATATATATTGTTATATATATATATATATATATATATATATATATATATATATATTGCTATGTTAAGGCTTTATTGTAATAAATTTGCTTTATTTTAAAAGAAAAATTATATTAATAGTAAAGTTTTATTTATTCTTTCGAGAACAGTATTAAAAGCTTAGATCATTAAAGGACAATTTTCCTTTTACTTCCTTTTAATATAGTTCATTCAAACTCTGCATTATAACTGATAATTTTAAAAATAAATAATTTTTTTTTTCAGTTGAAAATGTCAGATAACCATACGAATGTCTCAACAGCAAAAATTATGAGGCAATTTCTAGAATCAAATTTGGTAGCAGTCACATGAAAAAGACTGAGTGACAAAACCGCGTTAATTTAAAAGTTTAATAAATATAGAATGGGATATTCCAAGAATCAATTTCATCATTCATAAATTACAAAAGAATCGATATATTGCATTATACAGATTCAATTTCATTTATCAAAACAATCTACATATTCAACAGAAAAATAAAAATATTACAATCAATTTAATATTAGATAATACATCCAATTTCCTAGAATATTTCTTTCTTCAGTAAATCGCGTTAGTATTGAACCATTCAGATACTTTTTTTTTTTAACTGGAGTAGTAACGGATCTGATTTTCACCTGGATCCTACCGGTTTAACTATTAATTTTAAATATTTTATTTAAATAAAAAAACATGTTAAAATTGTTAAAGAGAAGGAAAAATAATATGATATTTATATTAAACACATTGGAATATAGAAGTACATAGTATTGCGCTTTTTTTATGAAATCACTTTAAATGAGTCTAGTTATTTATTATATTTTTAATTTGTTTTTTTGTATATTAGCAAATAAAATTTATATTGTTCCTTATATATTTGAAATCTTGCATTCCAAAATCTTGAAATTGTATATTTAAAATTTTGCCTTCAAATAGTGCAACTTGCTTTTGTATTTGATTTTTTTTAATTCATTAATTTTCTTCATATATTATTATGTTAACTATTTAGGAAAATCTGCAACTTGTTATAAGTTTAACTTTAGTATGAGTGTCAATATTGTCTTTTAAAGTAAAAAACAAATATCTATAAAACAAATGAAAATTTTGAACTAAAATTAATCATTTGTGTGTTTGTTGTTTCTAACTCAGCTGGCAATACATAAGTTAATCTTAATGCCACAGTCAAAGGCTGCACCACTGTTACTCATTTAGCTCTACTTAGAGGGCACGTGTAGCTTTGAAGATATGCTACGTACGCGGGGTAATACTATCCCCACAACGCTCTACGATCCTATTAGGAAAGAGACCTACGGTTTAAAGTGTATTCTAACCACTACATACATCCAGCGCACCGCCGGGGATTCGAACACGAAACCTTTCGTACCGAGCGCCAGAGCGCTGGCCACTCGACCATCAGGCCCCGTCCTTTGTGTTGTAAATGAAATAAAAACCGAATTTTTAACTTTTGTGAATGTGTGGTCAATTTAATAACTTCCCCGTAATTAAAGTGAACGTTATAATAGTCTTTGTAAAATAACTTCATTTTTTTAGTTGCTTGTATTTGGTAAAACAATGACAAAACCACTATCAATAAAGACAATATAGCTAACTTGGTGTGTTTAGCTATGTTAACAATACAAGACAACTATTATCTTAGCAGGTGCCTAGAAAGGTTCATTACATTAAAAAAGGGCAAATAATTCTGTTAATTCTACGAAAATTTAAAAAATGTATGAGCAATTATGATTGAAACCGGTTGAGTTTTTGCTTTCGTGCTATGGACTTGGCGTAATTATCACTACGATTCAGTCGTGTATTTGTTAGTGTTTCAAAAACTTTGTTCTTGTTAAAGTAAACTGTGTTTAACTTTAATGTTTAAAACTCCATTGTCAAAGAAATAAATTGGGTTAACCAATTAAAATTATATTTTACTTATTTTAAATATTTGGTCGGAAAAGGGGCTTGAATAAGTGTTCTTCAAAAGAAATATGCGCAATTCTCACATTGTTCTTGACTAATTGACTAAAGAGTGCTCAAAGATAATTAAAAACAAACAAAAAAATCAAATCATCTTGGGAGATGTTCATTACTTCTGGTTTCAGTTTACATTTTCAAGCATGATTAAACAGAACAACCCTTAGCTCAACAATTCTTCGGGAAAAAAAAAAAATTAAGGAAATAAAATAATACTTTTCCAATAAAGAATTATTCTTTCAAAGGAGAAAGAACATGAATTTTAATTAATTGCTTTAATCCCTTATGATTACATTTGTTGAAGAAAAAAAGAAACAATTTTGTCACTCAAAAAAATGAAGAAATATTTAAATTGAAAGAAGAAAATTAAATTGGGATTATATTATGGAGTGAAACAGGACATAAAACGCGTATGTCATTTAATTGCAAAGAATGCTACTTATGTTTCAATTTGGGTATTTAATTAAGGAAAGAAAAGAAATACGTAAAGTATCAAAATACTGCGTCTGGTGCGTGTAAAATATTTTTACCTTTAATGCTTATTATTTAAAGTTATCTAATTTAGAAAATGAACAATTTTTGTTAATGATAGTTTTATTTATTTATTTAAAACCTTTATTCATTGAAACAATCTTTGAGAATGTATTAGTTTTTTTTTTTTTTAAAATCCATAATTTGTTTGGTGAACAGAACTTTAAAAATTATTTTTAAAAAATTAAAAACTTTAAAATAAAAATGATTTGTAAGGTAATGATTATTAAATTCCGATTTTATAAGATTATAAATAGTTTGTAGAGTGCAGGTTAGGTAACTAATTTGTAACTGGGTGTGGTTGAGTTGAGATACTTGAGCCACAGGACTCACATCTTTATTTACACATGCACAAACACCACACACATGCAATTAACGACAGATAATATTTAACACATTTAAAGATATATAATTAGAGATTCATGGAAGGATTCGACTTCTTAGACGCAGGGTGCGTGAAAGATACTTCCTCTCCTGGTAAGAGTCTTTAAGCTAATTAATGCGACTAAATACATTACCTCTCGGTGAGAGTCTCGAGGCCGACTACCATTTATCTTGAACTCCATAGGGGACGTAAGTGTGTAGGAGGAAGCCCGATTACAATTTTTAAAAACAAAATTGAAACTGAAGGTAACTTATATTTGGGACAAATAGTCAACAGCCAAAGATTTAAGTAATATTTTGACTGTTGCCTTCAAATGTAGGCTTTTTCTGCTTGAAGTCCTTTTTCCGTTTGAAAAGCATGCATATAGCAGCTGCAACTAGAATGACTCTAAGGAACGCACTACTTTTGTAGTGCATTTGTATTCTACATTACTGCGTAGCAGTTGGCCTATAGAAGAGTATTGTGAAGGCAACTTCTACGCAGGCTTGCGTTAAATGTATTACCTCTCCTGGGTGAGAGGCTGTAAACTAAACGTTTCCCAATATTGAGCTTGTTTGAGCTGCACTTCTTCTCGAGGGAAAGCGGCCTGATGGCCAACTGGCTAACTCTGTGATATCAGATCTTTAAGTTCGTACCCTGGCGGTGGCATGGGTGTTTGTTAATGGTTCAGCATCCACATTAAATTGTAGGTCCTTGTCTAATTAGCTTAAACTGTGCACGAGATGACCGTAGAGCGACACCCTAACCAAATTTCAGGTGAGAGTCTGGAGGCGTACTGAGCATTTTTAAGTTTTAGTTTGGTGTGTGGATCTACGGTCATCTTGTGCTCACGAGGGCTAACAGAATGGGACCAACAGACATTTTCCTAAACGACATAGGGGACGTTCTTACCAATGTGTAGGAGGAAGTACGGCTAAGTTAAATATTTTATTAATAAAAATCAATAATGAATGTACAGATTTTTCTTATAAATTATATTAATGTATACAGTAACAATTTATAAAAATTCTGAATCTGTTTTTCTATTTGAAATATAGATCATTATTCAATAAAATCACCAAGATTTTTTATTGTTTCTAATGTTTTGAGTATAGATTTGATTGGATTCATAATTAATGAGTTTTTTTCTTGAAAGAAATACCTTTGCCCTAAAAAAGTATATTTTTTTACCGCAGTTGAGAACTGAAACAAAGCAAATAAATGGTGTGTCGATAAAGCAGGGCGAATGAATACATTTAATTTGTGTGAGTTGCTAAGCAATAAATTGTTCCTAAGCCAGATGAATTCAAAGTAACAGTCATTGCGTTGCTTCGGAAACAGGAAATACAGAAAAAATAAAGATTAAGACAAAAAAAAAAAATAAAGATTAAGACAAAAGAAAAAAAATAATCTGTAAGAAATTTTGTAAAAAAAAAAAACTAGAAATGAAGGAGTAAAATGACTGCAAAAATAAAATAGGTACTTGGAATTTTAACAGACTAAATAAATATTTTGTAAGTTTTGTTAGAAATTGTAATACTTGAGAAGAAAATTTTTATTAATTTAGAATTGAATGAACATTATTAAATAGAAAATTAATAATATTTAAAAGAAATTATTTTTTAAAATTATTAATTCTTATCAACGAAGTAGTTCGTATCAAGAAATCTCTGCAGGTATTAGCTATTATAAATATTATTTTAAAGTTATGTATTTTGACTGATAACTTTAAAATATTACATAATACAGTATATATATTAATATAACATATATATAACGTTAATATAAGATATAAAATATTACATTAATGTAGCATGTAAAATTTTACATAATTTTAATTAAATGTTACACACTATTGTTTTCAGAAAAAATGTGACATTAAAATAAAAGTTTATAACAGAATTGTTTTAATTATTAAAAATAGCTTTTTAATTGAATAAAAACTTTTTAGAATTTTTAATTTTTTTTTAATTAAATAAAAAACACGTGAAAATCACAATTACCTAAACAATTCATTCCACCATTCAAAAAAAAGTGAAATTTAAATATTATTAAATTATTTATGTATGTGTAATTTATTTTTATTAAATTTCAATTTTATTTATTATAAAATAGCTATACTGGTTTACTACAAAAATTGACTTCATTAAACCAACAAAATATGATGCTTTTCTTAACGACAACAGTACCATAATATATGCAAGTTTAATAACATCAGTAATTTTTGTATATACTCATTAATTACAGAAGTATCAATTTTATAGCTCATTCATCGTCAATTATTTCAAACAATTTCAGAGTTGAAATTTATATATACACACTCTTTATAAGTGCTTCAAGGCAGGGGTATTTCTACTTAGGAATATCATATTTTTTAAGGACTATTTTTAAGTAAAACTCATCATGTATCAAATATTTCTATCAAAATTAATTAGCAATTTTCTTATTTATAACAGTTAACACTGCTTATTAATAGACCGTGTTTCTTCAAAAATTAACTTTCAAATTTTGAAACGATTTTTTTAGTCAGAATATTTTTAATTTGTAATATAATTATAGCTAAATAAATAGTTAAAATAATAATTATAGCTTTATTATTTTATGAACAACTTTCTCTATACATACTTACTATATGTTACACAGACAGTAAGTCTGTAATAATAATCCAAGCAAACAAGTTCAAAAATGATTGATTTTTCCAACATATTAAAGACGAAAACTTCAACTGATACGAATTTTCGACTAGTATATAGTATATTTTTCAAAAGTCTTTCAATATATGTGTGCATGTGTTAATATTGTTTATCTGTATGCTTCATTAATAGATTTTGTTTTTTTAAGTTACCATCTTTGAGAGATTTATTTAGTGCAAGAATTTTTAAGTAATAGAGAAATATTAAGGAAAAATTAAATAAAATAAAAATTATGCAAATGAAATTATCATAAATGAAAAATAAAGTGACAATATCTAATAAAGCATTTAATTTTTATATTGATACATCTATAAAATCAATTTTTTTTTATTTCATAAAATTGTCATTTTATTAATTTATTGTCTGATTTCTAGGCACAGTAAATTTTTAAATATTGATTATAATATTCTCGACACATAATAAATTGGACGCTGCAGATAATAGCCTGTTACAGTAATTTTCGAATTTTTTTTATGTGTAAATGTTGTATTTTCAATTCCTTCTATTAGCTCACACTCTCCCTATATATATATATCTTGTTCAAATTTTCTATCGTTCAAAAATACTTTTTTTTCATCCACTCAAGTTCAAATACATTTTTTTTGAACTTGTAGTGATGACACTGGATGTTAATACAGTTTTTCAAATATTCATTCATTCATTAAATTAAATTAATTAATTTTAGGTTTTTTTAGATTTAAGTTACATATATCTGCCGATAGATGGCGCCAGATAAACATAAAAAATGAATGAAAATTACTTATAAAGGACTTTCTGCAATATAGTGAAAAAAAGTAGAATTGACTTTTAAAAAATAAATTTTATATTACTTGTTATGTTCAAGATCAATACGTGATACTGACGAAATACTAAAAAAATAACACTTAACTCATTATAATTATTTGTTATCCAACTTCGAAAGAATTGCTTTGTAAAGTTGCTTTATCACTTCAACTATAAATTTACTGTTTTGCAATATCTCACATTTATTTTATTTGAATATCAATAACTCTTTTTTTTTTTTTTTAAAGAACTAAACTACATAACTGACTTCAAATTATAATTTTTCATATTGATGAAAGTATAAATTGAAGTTGCAGATTTCTTACGAAGATAAATACGTGATTCTAACTAAATACTTAAAAAACACCTAATTTCTCTAATTATTTGTCATACAACTTTGCAAAGTTGCTTTACGACTTTGACTATCAATTTACCATTTTTTTCAAAATCTTGTAATTATTTTATTTGAACATGGGACACTCTTATCAAGTATTTTTTTAAAAAATGAAATACATAATTGACTCTAAACTATCATTTTTTCTCATTTGTGAATATTTAAATTGAAGTTACAGAAGTTCTTACAAAGATAAGTGCAAGATTTTGACTAAATACTTGAAAAAAACAATCAACACTTAATTCACTCTGATTATATAGACGTTCTCCAACTTTGCAACGCTGTTTTTTACGACTTTGACTATCAATTTACCTTTTTTTCCAAAATTTCACAGCTATTTTATTTGGGCATGAGACACTCTCATCAAGTACTTTTTAAAAGTGAGCTGCATAATTGAACTCTAAATTATAATTTTTTTCATATTGATAACTGTGTAAATTGTGATAGCAGGAAAGGAATCCTAGTATTACCAATAATAAATAGTGGTATTACGAATATCAATATCAATTAAAATTCTATCCTGTTCTATTATTATAAAACACTATATTTGTGAAACTATACTTGACTACTTGTTTTAACTAAATAACAAAACAAGTGATATATATAAAAAAAAATTTTAAATCAATTCCTACTTTTTTTTTACTATTGCAGAAAGTCCTTTATAAATAATTTTCGTTCATTTTTTTAAGTTTATCTGGCACCATCTATTGGTAGATATAAGCAACTTAAATTTAAAGAAAAATAAAATTATTTAATTAAATTTAATTACTGAATTAATATTTGAAAAACGGCATTAACATCCAATGTCATCCACTACAAGTTAAAAAAAAAAAAATGTATTTGAACTTGAGTGGATGGATAAAAAGTATTTTATGAACGATTGAAAATTTGAACAAGATATATATAGGAGAGTGTGAGCTAACAGATGGAATTGAAAAAAACATTTATTTAAATCTTCTTAATATTGTTTATAAACATAATATCACTATAGTAAATAGTGATATTACGAATATCAATATCCATCAAATCCTATTCGGTTTTATTATTATAAAACTCTACATTTGATGTAACTACTTATATTAACTAAATAACAATAAAACATTTATTTAAATCTCCTTAATCTTTTTATGAGCTTAGTCTTCCAACAAATTTAATCCGTTTTGTCCTTTCATCTACCTGTTTACCATTTTTCAATTTTTCGCATTTTTTTTTTAGGGAATGATGGATGTGAAGAATTCTTATCAAAGACAATGTTTTTTTTTTAATAAATGAGCTAAGTAATGAGCTCTAAATGATCTTTTGGTGAATGAAATGAATGTCTAAATTGAGAAGTTTCGAAGGTGTGGTGAGGTTCCAACACTCATGGCCAGGCAAAATCTGCCATAACCTTAAGTCACGCCTATCGGGTTGAAATAAAGACCTCCTGTTTTCCCCGAGGTCTCATATCAATTATGTGCTGTTCCTTGTGTTGCTAAGCAACTAAATAATGCTAGGCTACAGTCACGGATTTTCTTTCTAAATATGTTGGGGTAAAATTAGTTCCATATATGAATTTGCAAATAGACACATAATGAATATTCTTTAACAAATAAAATTTTTCTATGACATACATACAAAACCTGGTAAATTTATGCGTTTTCAATTTTAAAATTTTTCAATAAAAATATGTAATTTTTTATTTTAATTTTAAATAAATACTTTAAAAAGAATTTAATTGTTATACGTTAATGTTAATGCAACTGTATATTGTTTTGGATGGGATATTAAAACATTCACTCAAGTATATTTCAAAAAGCATCCAATTTAATTAAAATTTTATTTTATTTTAGCATAAAAATTATAATTAGTATAATATTAATTACTATTTTAATTAAGAATAATTAAATAGATATTCAATTAATATTAATTAATGTAATATTTATTTAATTTATCATAGCATAAAAGAATTTCCTAGCAAAAGAAATATTTCAATTATATATAATTATTCTAATTGAATATAAAATGGAAATATAACCGTATAATAATGGTTGCAATATAATTTTGTTATCGATAAGAAAGTAGAGAATATTTGTATATAGAATATTTGTATCTGAAAATATTGCTTTTAAATTGCTTAAAATAAGGATTTTTAACAATTTATTTGTCGTTTATTTTGAAATCATAATCAAATAGAAAATTCTAAACCACCCGTTTGAAGAAAAAGTCAAAAGAACTTAAAAAAATTATATTCTTCCATAAAATCGAAATTTATTAAAATGGCATTATTTTTATTTCAATAACTAAAGCTTTGAATTATTTATTTAATAAACTGAATGTTAATATTTTTTATGATTTAAATAAGTAAATCATGATGCACAAAACATTTTTAAATAAAAAGTAAATTATTTGTTATGAAAAGACTAATTACATAGCAAATAAGTAAACTAATAATTTTAAGCATGCAATAATTTTTTTTCCTATCATTTAAATTATTTTTCAAAATTTTAAATTTATATATTAATCTTATGACTATAAAAATTAATCTTATGTCTTTCAATTAACGAATTATTTTCAATAAATACGTACACAGTCAAATATTTAATATAATAATAATTAAATTGTCAATATGAAGTAGATAAAGATTTAATAAACCTTAATAAGATTAATAAAAAATTAATAAAACTAAGATAACCAAACCTTAATAAAATTAATAAGATCTTAATCAGATTTAATAAATATTTAATATGTCTTAAATTCGATTTTAGAAAAGTGTAAATATTTCACATCTTTAAAACACGCCTTTTTATAAAATAATGGAATACATTTCATTAAAATAGTCTTCACAGAATTCATTTTTAAAGCTATGTTTCCTTTATTCATTGTACATTATTTTAAATTAAAGTATGATTTGTTTTTAAAAGATTTTTAAATATTCATTGCACGATGTTCAACTATTCGAGATTCAAAAATATTTGTTATCTGATCTAACATGGGGTTTCAAATTTCCTACTTTTGATTAACAGTGACAGCAAATTGTAATAACTTTATTGCGCATTCTTTGAAGAATCTAATCTCATGACATGAAATTTTATTGATGGATTCTTGACTCAAAATGTTAAAAAACCTACATTAAAAGATTTTAATGCATTTATTATATATTTATTATGAAATTTAATTTATTTTAATTTGTTTATATGGATGTTATTAATCTATAATAGCCCTATTATGTATGTAGATTAAAAATATTTTTGAAGATTAAAAAATTTTTACCTCAAATACAATTATGAACAGCAAATCTACCACACAACAAAAAGATTTTTACAATTTTATTAGCAAAACTATCTTACAGCAATTGAAAATGTATGTAATACAAAAGTATAAAGGCAATTATTCAATTATCTAAATTATTATACTAATTATTTAAAATAATTAATTTGATTAATTTAATTAAATTACTAAGATTTTTATGTAATGAAATATCAGTTAAAAAATGCAAGCTTATAATTTTAATTTTATTGGCCACAGAAATGAATTTAATTGATATTATATTTTCTGGGTCAAACATTAAAACACCAAAATGGGGCACGTTAATAATTTTAAAAACAAATTCCATCATCTCAAAAACATTAATTTACCTTTAATTTCACCTTTTTTGTTTCACAAGACTCATGCATTATCTTTAATACGAATGAGAAGTGTATTTAACGATAATTTACTGTTGAATCATTTTTGGAAAATGTATGGCTAATCCAATTTACCAGAGCGTAGGTTACTGTTTCGGTATTAAAGATAATTTGTTTCGCCACAAAAAACTAATCGTCTATCTCACATTCACATGTCAAAGTGCATGATCTACGAGCACATGTGTAAATCACGTTAGTAACTTTGTTTTCACAAAATTGCAAATCCAATTTAGCGAGTGAGAGAAAAATAATCATCGTGTGATTTATCTTCACTAACACTGGCCTCATAACTGCTCCACCTTTTTCATATCATAAATCTATCACTAAACAGGCTATAAATTGAATGAAAGGTAAAGAGAGGTTGTGTTAAGTAATTCAAAGAATATTGGGTGGTAATGCAACATTAGTCAGCACTTTCAGTGGACATAAAAAGGATTTGTTTCATGAATAACATAATAACATAAAAGAAATTGAATACAATAATAACATAAGCATAACTTTTACACAGTATTGTTAAAATAATAAAAACTCTCATTGTATTATTTATCTAAATTAAGGTTTACAGAAAATAAATAATTGCTCCATATTTAACATAATGTAAAATAGCATAATATAGGAATTGAAGCATTAACATTCAATATATTATTAAAAACAATAAAAACCCTCATTAAATTATTTATCTGAATTAATTTTACAATATATTATATATTATAAATAAATAAAAAATAATAAACATTCTTATTGTATTATTTATCTAAATTAATGTTTACAAAAACAAATAGATATGTATGAATATAATGAACCACAAAATTAAATTTAACATAATAGAATAAAAAATAGCTGACATGCAATTTATAGGAATCTGAAAAGTTAAATAACATAATATAAAACTTGAATTTATTCAATATTTTAAAATAATAAAAACATTGCTTATAAATTAATTTTACAAAAATAAATAAATATTATATCTGAAATTAAATTGTTTTTAAAGAAAAAAAATTATTTTTACAGATGCATTTTCATATTTCTTTTAAAGATGCATATTTCAAGATATTAAATTTTGTTGTGTCATAAAAATTTAAATAACATAATATAAAACTTGAATCATTTTATTCAATATTATTATAAATAATAAAAACTCTCATATTGCTTATATAAATTAATGTTTACAAAAAACCAATAAATATATATAGTGTTCCACAAAATTAAATTGGTTATTAAAGAAAAAACAATATTTTACAAAGCATGTTTGCATAGTATCAGTCGATTTTTAAAAATACTTTTAAATTATTTCGATTTATGACGTACATGTGCAATTTTGTTGTACAATGCATTTCTTGAAAATTTAAATAACATAATATAAAACTTGAATCATAATTTATTCAATATTATTATAAATAATAAAAACTCTCATTGTATTGCTTATATAAATTAATGTTTACAAAAACCAATAAATATATATAGTGTTCCACAAAATTAAATTGGTTATTAAAGAAAAACAATATTTTACGAAAGCATGTTTGCATAGTATCAGTCGATTTTTAAAAATACTTTTAAATTATTTCGATTTATGACGTACATGTGCAATTTTGTTGTACAATGCATTTCTTGAAAATTTAAATAACATAATATAAAACTTGAATCATAATTTATTCAATATTATTATAAATAATAAAAACTCTCATTGTATTGCTTATATAAATTAATGTTTACAAAAAACCAATAAATATATATAGTGTTCCACAAAATTAAATTGAGTTATTAAAGAAAAAAACAATATTTTACGAAAGCATGTTTGCATAGTATCAGTCGATTTTTTAAAAATACTTTTAAATTATTTCGATTTATGACGTACATGTGCAATTTTTGTTGTACAATGCATTTCTTGAAAATTTAAATAACATAATATAAAACTTGTAATCATAATTTATTCAATATTATTATAAATAATAAAAACTCTCATTGTATTGCTTATATAAATTAATGTTTACAAAAAACCAATAAATATATATAGTGTTCCCCAAAATTAAATTGGTTATTAAAAAGAAAAAACAATATTTTACGAAAGCATGTTTGCATAGTATCAGTCGATTTTTAAAAATACTTTTAAATTATTTCGATTTATGACCGAACATGTGCAATTTTGTTGTACAATGCATTTCTTGAAAATTTAAATAACATAATATAAAACTTGAATCATAATTTATTCAATATTATTATAAATAATAAAAACTCTCATTGTATTGCTTATATAAATTAATGTTTACAAAACCAATAAATATATATAGTGTTCCCACCACACCTCGAACCCTTCAGTTTATTAAGAAAAAATCGGAAGGCCACTAAGTTTTACGATCTAAGCATGTTTGCCCACGAGAGTCGCTGGCAAGCGATGCCGTTCTGTAGTAAAGGCACTCGAGTCGATTTTTAAAATACTTTTAAATTATTTCGATTTATGACGTACATTGCAATTTTGTTGTACAATGCATTTCTTGCAGGCGGTCGATTTGTTGGAGATGTTAATGAAATTTCATAATATAAAATCTGGAATGAATTCAACGATAATGTCCCATTTATTCAATATCGACTATAAATAATAAAAACTCTCATTGTATTGCTTATATAATTAATGTTTGCACTTATATATATATACATAGTGTTATATATACTGCTCCAAAATTAAATTAGTTATTAAAGAACAAATGTTATTTTTACGAACGCAGTTTTTGGATACTATTAGTCAATTTTTAAAAATACTTTTAAATTATTTCAGATTTTGACGTGCATATTTAATTAGAATAATTTTTAATTGAAAAACTTTATGTCGACTTAATAATACCTCTACTATAATAGCTTCGGTGATATCCAATAAAATATTTTAGTCTAAGAAATAACAGTGCACATTAACTATAATAACAATAATTGTTTACGTCACAATCCTAAAATAATAGAAATCTAATTTTTCTAAAATTTCCAGACAAAATTGAGAAAGACGAATCATCAGAATTTGCAAAAACTGGTAAGTTAATTAGTCTTAAATAATTTTTTATACTTGATATTAACTCTTAAAGATCTCAAATGCAAAACTATTTAATATACTTACTTTATTTACTTTTATATTTGTTGAATTTATCTGAATATAAAAGGAATAAAAACCTGATGAAACAAAAACATTTTTTTTTCATTTTGAATATTTCTTTCTCATATAAAGACTAAGATTACTGAAATATTAGAATTTAGAGGCAAATTTGATACAAACAAGTATAACGTATTTTCTATAACTGAAAGATATGAAGAAAAAAACAACGTAAAGAGATGACATCTGTTTTTTTTAACGGTTATATCATTCGAATACTCTACTGTTGCCACACATCTAGAATAAAATTTAAGTAAACATTTCATTTTTTTGTCGCGTTCCATCAAAAATAAAAGTGGACTTTACACTCGAATAGAAAATGGAAAACGTTTTTCAGCAAGATAAAAAATAGAGCTCGATTTAAATAAAAATATTTTTGCAAAATAGATGGATTAAGGATTTCAATTGAAAATTTCAAAAAGATTAGATTCTGTTTTCCCTAGTAAATATAACTAGGAAATGAACAAATGATGAAAGTTCTAACATGAAATATATTTTAATTAACTCTCAGATTTACGACGAAAAACATCACCCTTTTTAATCATCATTTGTCTATTCTAAAGGATTAACACTTTAAAAATAATTCAAAGTCAATTTAGTGAACATGTTTCCTGTCTGTGTTTTGTTTTAAAGAAAAAAAAAACACTTCAAATAAATTATTTTATTTTTACGTTTTAGATTATGCTGGTTTTAAATCTATTCATTCGATTACTGAAAACAACGAAATCAAAGAACTTTTTTTAGTAATAAGAAAAAAAATTATTTAATTAAATTGAGAAAAAAAAAAAAAATGAAAGAGAATAAAATTTGTAACTCATTCAAAAAGTGTTTTGCATTTAATTTTCATCAAAGCGTTAAAACTCTAATTTTTATCGTAGGAAACTTTTATGTTTTTAAGCACTATTTTTTTCATGTTAATATCAATTAACTATAAATTAATAAAAATCGTGTAAAAGTTTAAAAAAGACAAATCATGAAAAGTAAAAGATATATAAAATATCTAAAATTCACTGAATAATCATCTATCTTTTTCAAGAAATAATCATTTATATTTTTCAATGAATAATCATTTATATTTTTCAATGAATAATATTTTTTCTATTAATTTTCAATGAATAATCATTTATATTTTTCATTGATGAAAAATTTTTTTTTTTCTTAATGAATAATCATTAATGTAATGGGTAAATTCTGTGGGTATATTTAATGTACATCTCTATGAAAATTATTGAACAGTAATTAAATATGTTTATATATCAAGAAAATACTTTATTTCAAGTACATCTTACATAAAGAATACCAAATTAACCCCAAATTTTATTTGAATAAGGCAAAAAAAAGGATTTGAATATTTTAAAAACGTATTTAAAAATTATTAAATTAATTTAAAAAAATTTTAATTATTAAATTATTAATAAATTTATTTAAAAAATTATTTTACATAATAATTTTTAATGAAATTCAAGTATTTTTCCTTCAATTTTAACATTTGAAAGTTATATAAACAATTATGATAACAGTAAGCATAAGTCATAATGTCACAATAATTGACATTATCACTAACACTGCTTCATACATGTTGTTAAATTCATATATAATTTAGTTTTGGTCTTTTATTTATATATTTTTTTGTTATTCATTAGCTTGCTTTCATACAATGGATAACAATTTGATTTTAAAATTTAAAAGACTTCGAAATAATTGCATTATTAATTATGTATAAAATTATGATAACTTCAATAGATTTTTATTTATCAAAAAAAAAAAACTTTGCTTGTGGGACTTTTAAGTTTTCAAGGAAAATTTTTTTAAAAGACTAAGTATTTTATATAAAACATTCAAATAAAATTCTCTTACCAAATAAAAAATACAAATAAATAATGTATTTGTAAAAGAAACTTATAAACATGTGTATATTATTTACTATATATTATTATTCATAGATATTATTACTTGTGTTAGGCGGTTGTAGGACAGGGGTTATGATAAGAATAAAATCAGTCATTAAAAAAGTTATCTTTACTTTCAATAATTTTTAACATTAATATAATAATAACATATAATAATTTATAGTAATGTATAATAAAACATAGCATGCAATAGTTTGGATCAGTGCTTCCTCCTAAGCACTGCAAGAGCGCCCCTGTGGCATTCAGGAGAAATGGTCAGTAGGCCTGGAGAGATTCTCACCTGAGAGGAAGTACAGCGAAACCGACGCTTCTGCTGAGAAACGTTTAGTTTGTAATCTCTCATCAATCATCTCATCAATATATATTCAACGCAACCCTGCGAAATAGTTGCCTTTTATGTCTTTAAATGTGTTAAATATCGTTAGTAATTAATTGTGTGTATGTGGTGTTTATGAGCGTGTAAATAAAGCTGCGAGTTCTCAAAGCTGTATCTCAGGTCTCCACCCAACCAACCACAATTCAGCAGCACAAACCCCTACATTATAATCTGGCGCCTAATGTAGGGCTATCCCGCACTTGCATACTACAATCTGGGGACCAACCACTACCCTTCCGAACTGACAAACTACAGTTTGTAATAAGCTACAATAGTATTAGTTGTATCTGTTATTAATGCAATGCATAATAATTGTAAATACCTTTTTTTCTAGAGCAAATGCATTCAATATAAACAACAACATTCACATTTGCAAATTTTTATTACAAAATCATTTTACCTACCGAAAACCTTATTTTTATTTTTGGACAGTGCATTACTACTGCATAACTCCTTTTTATGCTAAATATTTTTGTTATAGTTGTTTTACTTTAATTATAATTTGTGAGTCTAAAAATATTATTCTGAGAAATTCAACCTGTTCCTTTTACTGGTGAAATCCAAAGGCAAGACAGGGTGCAAGGTCTTCATTTTATTTGCGAAAAGTGCTTCTTAAAGTTATTGGTACTCTCATAGACTTCATTTTACTTGCAAAAGAAGTTCATCACTTTCATTTTACTTGCAAAAGAAGTTCATCTCCTTCATTTTACTTACACGTAAAAGAGATCTATAACATTTACCTTACAGGTAAAAGGAGGCATATATCTTATTACTTATTTTCATAAAATTTACTTAATCTAATGAAACTTTTAAGTAAAATATAATTCATTTCAAAAATAAGTATATCTACACAAATTATAAATAAAAAAATGCGTTCATCGAATTTTTCAATTGAATGTTTGTGATGGTATTTATATCTAGCCAACGTTAATTCAAATTACGATCAATTCTATTTAGTTCGTTATTCTTTATTCATGCACTATATTTCTCTATTTGTTCTATTCGTTAATCCGTTCTATTTAGTTTAGACACTAAAAAGTTTTAATCAATTTGAATAATGCCTCTAAGCCACAAAAATATTACTGATTTTAGCAAAATTTCAAAAAAAAATATATATTTCTGTTCAGTTTGTACAAATTGTGTTCCAGAATATTTTATTGGCTACAAAACTGTCTGTTCAAAAAGGACCAATAACTTTGAGGGAAGTACATATTCGTAAAGAAATTCCACGGCGATTGAAGATGAGTTTTATAGGAAGAAATTCCCCATTTGAAAGAAAAATTGTCATGAGATTGTAAATCAAGAACAGATATAAAGAGTCAGCTTTACGAGGTATTCTGATGTAATATACTTTCTGGTCGTAAGAGACTCAAAAATTTCTGTCTGTCGCTGTAGAGCTGTTTTACCGTAAACGAGACAAGATTTAAATGGCTATAAAACAGAAGCATAACCCTATATTGCAGTTATTTTATCTCATTCTTTTATTCACTTCTGTTATTGTTTCCAATCTTATTATTAACTAATATTTCATTTGCTTCATTTGTACAGAGGAAAGCCATAAAAATTATTGCAAAAATATATTAAAATTTCTAACACTTTTTTGAAGCAAAATCATTAAAACACTTTCTTTATTATTTTATGATGAGTCCATTTGGCCTAGTACAGTGGTGGCCAACCCAATGATCTTGCGGGCTACTTTGAAAATGCATCCCAACTCCGCGGGCTGCTTATAAAATTATATATCCTCATATTACATTTAGACCCACTATAGACATTTTTTAGAGAGAAAAATTGAAACATAGTGAGTGATTATTATTGTGTTTACTATTATTCTTACATGTAAACATAGATAATATATTGAGGATACTAAACACACATTGTAAAGAAATATAAAAAATATTTAAAAATAAATGAAATCCTTAAAAATATTTATTTTAACTGTACGATATTTGTTTCTCCACTCTTTCACTAGCTTTTGCAAATCGGAATTTGGGTAATCTCAATTTGGGTATTTGCGCATCGTAATGAGTGTTGCAGGTTAGGGTGTAGTGGGTGTTGCAGGTTATATATATATATATATCAATATCTGTCATATCTGTAATATCTTAAAATCAAAGTTAATTTTTTTCTCATAATTTCAACAGTTAATTTTTGAAATGTATTTTTTTAATACATTGGTTTTCACTACTTTGGCCATTATATAATAAATATATTTTGTAAAAGTGTGATAAATCACACTGGCCGGAAAAACTTCTAAGGCGGACCGCGGGTGGCCATCCCTGGCCTAGTAGATGAGCTCTGCCCTTCCAAACTCGGGGGGATTCGGGTACAAAACGATTTAATAGAATGTAAACCGGGATAGATACAGTAAATCTGCATTATATTGGATTCGTGGAGGTAGGGCCAATGGTGTGATCTGTCATACCCAATATTAGTTTAAATTTGTGTTGCCAAACTGTAGAAGCTCTAGTAACGTTTAATCAGATACATACCAGTCGTTTTAGAGACAAATGACCTCACATCAAAGTCGGGAATATGATTAACTAAAATTTTTAACATGATTAAGAAAACATTTTTTTTGTTAAAGTCCGATATAAAATCAAAATGCGTTTAAAAAAAATCAGAAAATTCGAATACTTTTAACTTAAAAACTCAAAAAAAACTTATTTTCTATAACTTAAGCTAAAAATATTTAAAATGTTTATTATATGCTTTATATTTCATGCTTTCCATATGAGGTTTTACTATTTTATGACAGACAGCAATAAATCTATTCTCACGTTTTTGAAGGTGTTAATATTTTTATTGTAAATTGCAAATTGGCTTCAGTCTTATAGGAAATTTTTAATTGTATCATTGCTATCAATATTCTTGATGTATTCGCTTAAAAAAAAGTCTAACAGGAAGGAATTTGGGGTTGGAAATCGATTTGCTTTTTCAATCAAATTCAGAGATATTTTGTTTAAGATTCCATTTAAGAATATAAAGAAATAAATAATCTTCATAAAAGTAACTTGATTCACATTTTTTTTTATCTTGTCGCTCTATGGTAATTTTCTTTGCACAGTTTGTCGATTAGACAAGGAGATACAATTTAATGTGGATTCTGAACCATTAACAAACATCCATGTCATAGCCAGTATTCGAATCTGAAGATATGTGGTATTAATGGTCAGGCGTTAGCCAATTAGCTATCAGGCCACTTTTAATTCAACAAGTGAGCCCGTTAATCATACTACTTTTATACAGGATTTTTTACTTCATTCTTCTTTAAAACGGAGTCTTAAACGAAATATCTAAACTGATTCCCTGACACAAAATCATCCATTATATTCTTTGTACGGTAATGAGCATTGGTAAAAAGAAGAAAAACATTAATACAATCGTAAAACAATTGCATCATTATTCTACATTAATATGATTTGTTAAGTTATGTTCAATACTTTTTTGTTCATCAGATTTTAAAAATCAATAAATATTTTTTTTAATATTCAAATATAAAATTAAAATCATATCTTAAAAGAATACACTGAAAAAAATATGTTCAATATATTTAAAACAATAAGAAAATCATTGCAATTTATTATCATTATTGTGGCTTCCTTATGCAAGGTGTCAAAGTACTAGGTTTATATACTTTAAGGAGAAGTAAGGATGATTCGGAATCACATTGCAAAACGCATTACGGACCCAGTAGAGGGAAGAAATTCTTCATTTCTTGGGACGCGAAATTAGTGATGTAGATGAATATATGAAAGCAGAGTTAGTCTGTGTGCATCTGACATGCAAGACATTGGAGTGTGATGAACGAGCTGCATATCGTTTTTATTAGAAATGTGCTATATAATGTGTACTCCCAGCTATAAAATCTTTATACGATCTAGCTCACTTTAGTCGTTAAATTTGTAGCCACTTGTTCGGCATTGGTCTGCTCAATAGCCGGATCTATCATGTTTCGAATATTCTATCTGAAGGGATATCAAGACACTGATATATGACACCCCCGTTGACAGCACTGAGTAACTAGTTGCATACATTATATCAGCTGCCTGAGAAATCCGAGATATGACGAGAATCTTAAAAGCATTCAAAATTTCGAGAGTCAGGTTTGTGAAGTTCCTGGATGACAACACGAACTTCTGTTCTGACGTAGAGAGGTTAATTTATTTGGAAGTTTTATCTATTCGTTTTTCCTTACAATTATTATATCAATGAATTCCTCAATTTTCTTAATTTGAAGTCTCAATCGTTTTAGTAGTTAGCAAATTTGTCTTCAGACCTGAACTTCACGTGGCAAAATTTTCAATTTAATGGTGAATATATCTGCTTAAACGTTTTATATCTATTTTAATAATATTCCTAATTATTACCAGCTATATAAGAAACTTTGACTATTTCTTTATACCAGCTACATACTATGATTTCAATAAACTAATGAAAACGTTTATTTGATAAAGGAGCATTTATGTATATCATTTAAAATTAAAATGTACATTTTAGCTGTACGACACCTATATATCAATCTAAAATTATTTATTTACACTCATGTCCATAAATTAAGGATAATGAAGTTCAGGCAAAGAAAGAGACAGAAGCAAAACAAATTTGACTTATTTGTAAAGTCTATTTATTAAACAAAAGGTAAAGAGCAAAAAAGATGCTATATGTTTGACATAATTAATAAAAATTGCGATTTTTACTCCTGGAGCAAATTTCAAAAAAAAAAGAACCTATTTACAAAAAACAGTATAACATGGTTAGTATGATGGTAAATATGGAGTATGTTTCCCGGACGATGCATTACAGGCCTTACAACGCCTAGGCATGCTGAGTATCAAATTATCAATCTGATCTTGGGGAATATTACACCATTCATCAAGAAATGCCCTCGAAGTTCCGGTTGACAGGTGGGAGGGGTTGACGGGCTGCAATTCGTCGGCCAAGCATATCCCACACATGCTCTATTCGATTCTAGTCCGGTGAGTATGCTGGCCAATCCATACGGGTGATATCCTCCAATCGAAGGCATTCGTCTACAATGTTTGCACGGTGAGAACGGGCGTTGTCATCCATAAACAGAAATTCAGCACCCATGGCGCCCCGAAACAAATGTACATGTTGTTCCAGAATGACATCCCGGTAGATGTGGCCTGTCATCGTTACACTCTGAACATGCAGGTCAGTTCTGGAACCAAGAATCAGTCAATCAGGTCAGTTCTCCCCAAACGAGTCATCCTGCACCACCGTAACGGTGTCGTTCAATGGTGTTCTCTTGGTGGTAACGGGTACCTGGCGCTCTCCATATAAAAGTCCGGCGAGAATCAGACTGCAAACTAAACCTGGACTCGTCGGAAAACATCACACCAGACCACTGTTGCGGTGTCCACAATGCATGCTCTTTACACCAGGTTAATCGCAGGCGACACTTAGTTGCGGTAAGTGGAAAACATCTGACAGGCCTACGAGCATATAGACCAATGTGCCCTAATCGTCTGTACACGATCTGCCTTGAAACTGTCGTACCGTTAGCTGAAGAGAGCTGACGTGATAGTCTGATACTGTGCTGCATCTGTTTCTTTTGGCAGTAACTGCTAAATACCGGTCCTCATTGGGCGTTGTTACTCGGGGGCGACCTGTGCTGTAACATCTACTCACATTACCATCATCTTGGAATCGTTGCCAAAGCCTGGAGATGACACTCTGGGCGATTCAAGTTCCTCGGATACTTCCAGCTGGGTACGTCCACATTCCAGTCGTCCGATAATTTTTACCACGTAAAAAAATCATCCAAATGCTTCCTTTGGGCCTTAACTATGCGGTTATTGCACTGAAAGGCTTTTAAAGCGCTTGTAGACAATTTTACTGCTTTGCCACCATTCCTTATATACCTCTCTCTTACACTCTCGTCATTGTGACGTACTGTCCGCCCATCTGGTGGTTTCCTGTAATTTGCATATTCTTCTTTAAGATGTGTGTGATAATTCTACAGGTGAAATTTTTATTTTAGAGTTCAATTTCTGTGTGAATCTGAATTATCCTTAATTTATGGACATGAGTGTATATTTAAAAAAAATATTTATTTTCACACACATTTTATGCGTTTGACAGATGAACACACCTTTTTGGCTGCGAACAGGCAAACGCGTCTATCTTGAATTGTAGATGAGTTAGATTTGATCAAAGCCCATTGAATTTTTATTGACATGAATGCAAAATACAAATAACTTCAGTTGAAAAAAGAACAAAGAGTTAGGATAATTCATACTATTTTGAATAAAAAAACCAAATATTATTTTTCAATTTAATTCTATGATATTCACATAATAAAAGGATATCAAATATAAAATAGTTGATAAACATCAAATTAATTTTACTTTAAATAGAAATCTAATGAATCTATTGTTGTAAATATTCTTTACATTGTCATAGTCTCACTAAATGAATGCTAGAATTATCTCAAGAAGAAATGCACTTTATATGCTTCATTTAACAGAAAATTAAACAGACAATCCTTTTATGTCGCAGATTTTCTGGAAAGTAAATAAGCTTTTAGCTCTTACAAATTGATTAATCTTCTCTTGAAACATTAGATAAAAATTGAGAATTGAAGGAAATGCATTTGTTTTAAGTTGAAAGCATTTGAATATTTAAATATTTTATTTTTATTTTTGAAATAAATGGATTAAAGCAGTTTATGTTTCACCACTAGGAGAAATAAATTCATTTATGTGAGTTTCAAAATCACGGATTTCATCAACTAGGATAAAAACCCAGAAACACGATCGTATGTCAGATAAAATCAAAGCTGCTGTTGAAAATGGCAACACAGCTTATCTTTGCACATGATATTATTTTCCATTTGAAAGTTTTTGTGTGTAAGAACAGTTAGGAATCTTTTAAAAATTTTGTAAGCAATTTTAATAACAGACTTTTTCTTTTTGTTTTTAAATTTACGATTTTTTTCTTCTCCTTGTATGTGTATTACATGCAAATGTTTTTATTCCAGCAGCTGTAAGCGTTTAGCCAACTGTAAAAAGGAAGTTATTTTAGCTTCACACAAAAACACACTTAATTGAAAACCTTTCGAGCATGAATTAACGTGTACTTTTAACATCTGTTTACTCTATGCAAAAAATGACGCTGCCTGTCATGAAAGTGTTTTTAAAAAATCCACCATTTTTCAATAACATATGACATGTCTTCCTTTTTTACACTGGAAGATGTGTCGTTACTGTCAAAGTGTAAAATTTATTTTTGAAAGTATGCTGGAATGCTCATAAGGTATTAACAAAGCAGTCCATATACTAATTTTTTCATATAGTTCAAATACACATATATTTTTAGAAAAAAAGTTGTGCAAGGTAGGAAATCCACTTATTTTAATATTATTTTTGTATTTTAAGTATTTTTTGAAAGCACGCGGGAATAAGGTATATTTACATTGCAGTTCATATACATAGTTCTTCATTTAGTTCATATACATATATATTTTTAAAAAAAAATTGTGCAAGGTAGGAAATCCACTTATCTTAATATTATTTTTGTATTTTAAGTATTTAATGTTATCTTCTTTTCATAGAAGTAAGTTAACAATAAATTTTCTTTAATATTTTTGTTAATTAAAATATAGGTATTGATGATTTTTTTTTCTTTTGCAGATAAGAATAAAACCCAGTCATCTTCTTCAATCTTCGTCAGCATCATAAAATTTCATTTAATTCTGGTTTTTCAATACTATATAAAGAATCAAAACAATGAATTCAAATTATTTGTTAATATTTTCATCAGATTCCATTTTTTTTAAAAAATAACAATTTACGAACGGAAACAAGATGAAGTAAAATATGCATTTCACAACATGAAAATGTAGATACAAGAAGAAGAATTGGCTTAAAGAAGTAACAAGAATATTTATCAAAATGCATGCGAAATCAATTATGTATGAGAACAAATAATTCTTTTATACATAGATTATAATTCATTGGAATTATTTGCAGGAATCCATATACAAAACTTTCTAAGGAAAAAAAACAGCATCAATTTTTTTTTTTAAATCAATGATTTTTTTATATAATTCATTTCTCAACACCTAAACAGAAAAATTATTTTTTAAAGAATTTGTGAGAAATTTTATGAAAATTTTTGTGATGACATTTTATGTATTTAAATACTTTTGAAGATGAAATTTTGATTTCGATTGAACTTACTTCTTTATTTTTAAAAATGTATAAGTTTCCTATTAAAATAAAAATATTATGAAAATAGAAAAATTAAATTTTGAAATTAGTATATATGTCATGAATCCTTTTTCTTATATAATTTTATATTTAATCGTATTCATTATCAATTTAAAATTAATTAATTGAAATCCTTTATACATTTAACTGCGACAATGAAAAATACAACAATAGGACAGTTATCGAACTCTGGTGGTTTTTACACCAATTTTACAGTTGAAGAAGCAGAAGTTGCAAGTTCAAGTGAAATAATTCGATTTGCTGGAATGTGTTTAGCTCTAGGTGTCTTGATCAGTGCTACCATAATTGGGAATGTGATTGTAATGATTGCTATAGTTAAAGATCGAAATCTCAACAACCTCAGCAATTATTTAGTGTTTTCATTAGCTCTTGCTGATTTATTAGTAGCACTACTTGTTATGCCCATAGGGGCCGTTTATGAAGTAAAAACAGCAATGGACAATGGGAGCAGCACTATGTGATTTGTGGACTTCATGTGATGTACTCTGCTGCACAGCTTCGATATTGCACCTCCTGGCAATAGCCGTAGATCGATACTGGGCTGTCACCAACGTTGACTATGCTCGAAACCGTTGCAAGAAACGAATATACACTGCAATATTTTTGGTGTGGACTATTTCATTTACTGTATCTATCGCACCAATATTTGGTTGGAAAGATCCTGATTTCGATACGAGAATTGAAATTGAGAAAAGATGTTTAGTCAGTCAAGATTTGGGCTACCAAATATTTGCCACCTGCTCCAGCTTTTATGTTCCTTTAATACTGATACTTATTCTGTATTCGAGAATCTTCCAAGAAGCTCGAAGACGGATTCGCAGAAGACCTGGAGCAGCTAGTCAAGCTATGTTGCTGGTACAGAGACCACCACCAGCTTTCACAGATTCAAAGCGAAGTAGCAGTTCACCAACGTCAAGTTTCGACCCACCTTCTTCAGTCGTTGATACTACACTGTCTTGCAACTTACATGATACTAACACTGCAACATCACAAACACTAAATGGTGTTCAACCTGTTAAACCAGCTTTGCAAGCTCAAACCTCATCATCGGGATCTGGAGCAATGGGACGACTATTGCATATTGGAAAGAGAGAAAAGAAACCTGAGAACAATTTGGCGAAACGGAAAAAGAAGGCAGCCAAAACATTGGCGATAATAACTGGTGTGTTCGTGGTATGCTGGTTGCCATTTTTTATTATGGCTTTATTGCTACCCCTTTGCAATGAATGCGAGCCAAATTTTCCTATCTTCAGCATTTTCTTGTGGTTGGGATACGCTAATTCTACACTCAATCCAATAATTTACACAATTTTCAGTCCAGATTTTCGAAGTGCATTTAAAAAGTTATTGTGCACAGCGCATGGCACACAGCGACCTAATTTGTGAAGTGATTTGCAAAAATAATAATAATAAATATTACGTTTTTTTGAATGAAAAAAATTTGCCTTTCTGTATCGCAATTAGCAACTCATTAATGAAAATGTGTATGGTTGCCTGATTGAGTTGCCAATATGAGTTTTATATGGAGCAGCATTTTACGTTTATCTGTCATTAAAAATTAAGAAAATCAAAGAATATCTTCCTTTTATTATTATTCTTTCCCGCTTATTTCTATAGATCATACTGTCAAAAGATATTTATGTATATGAAGCTGTTTAAATGAATCTGATTTTTATATGCAAGACTCTTCAATAGATTTCAACGGAAATATGGAACATAATGGTGTGAAAACTTATGGAGCCACAACTGTTTTTTTTTTTAATTTAACTTGTACATGTGAGGAAGATTGCAAGAGACTTTTCCATGTGAGGATCTCCTTCATGCTTCTACAATAATCTATGACTTAGCACTAGAAGAATGTTAAAAGAACAAATGTGCATTCTAATTAGATTTTCTGCTATTCATAGCTTCTGACATTTGAGAAATTAGAGATAAATTGTTCGTGACGAATGTGATTAAATATAAAATCATTTTAGAAAAAATGATGATGAATAGTATAAACTTTAAATAATTTTTCTCTACAATTTGGAAGACTATCTCTAAGACGAAAAGAGAAGTTTGAAAAGTTAAGTAAGTATTTTTTTTGTGTTTTATTAAATTGAAAAGTATGTTTATGATAACAAACTCAAAGCATTATAGTATATCACATTTCTATTATTTAAATATAGATTGAATAGAATGCAGAAATAATATTTTATTCAAAAAGTTTCGAATAATTTTCAAATGTTTAATATGTTGCTGAAGAAGAAATAAATTCCCTATATTTAAAAATATATAATTATATGTGTTTCTTTTTAGATGTAAGTATTATACAGGACAAACAAAAATATTAAATATTTTTAAACTTTTTCATAATTTTAGATATTTCTTATATTTTGGGAGATATTTCTAAATTATAATTTTAAATATTTCTAAAATATCTAAAAGAAATTTCTATCTATGAAATTTCTTTTAGATATTTTAGATATTTTAGACATTTCTTTTAGATATTTTAGATAATTTTAAATATTTCTTTTAGATATTTTAGATATTTCTTTTAGATATTTTAGATAGATATTTCTTTTAGATATTTTAGATATTTCTTTTAGATATTTTAGATATTCCTTTTAGATATTTTAGATAATTTTAAATATTTCTTTTAGATATTTTAGATAATTTTAAATATTTCTTTTAGATATTTTAGATATCTCTTTTTTTGTTGTTCATTGCACTTATTCAGTCGCTTTTCTCCTATAACCCAGTATTTTTCTGCAAACTCTATTTATTTTTGGCTTTTATAAAGCTAAAATCCGGTGCATTTAAGTGTAAAGGTTAATATGAAAGTAAAATAAATTTATTTGCAGTTCCATTGTTTTTACCATTATAATAAAATTTAGTGGAGTATTGTGCTTTTCCAAAGTATTTCAAAAGAATAGTATTTTTTTAAATTTTTCTCGGCAAAACCTTTGAAGTAGCACTTTGTTGTGTATCATATATTCCGTATTTTCCAGCGATTAATAAAAATTGCTCATTGTATTTGCATCCCAACTACCTAAGTATTTTTTTCAATTATAATATGTTGGTGAAAACGCTTGTTTGGTCCCTTACTCATTAATTCAAGATTTTCAGGGAAAAAAATTAAAGTGTGAATGGAAAATATACCTTCAGACACATTACAGACCCAAGTTCGTTGAATTTTCTCAGAATGATTTAAATTATATTTTCATAATTAGTGATTTTGGTTTCCAAGGAACATGAAGCACTTCTTTAAATATATCCTGAACATCATTTTCATTTGTAACACATTCAATGGTATGGTCCTGCATCAATTGGTTGCGCCTAGGTTACTGACAAATGAGAGACTTTTTTTTTGCATAGTACTGAAATAATATACAGTTTTAGATATTAATTTTACAAATTGCTTCAGAGAAGCACTCTTATGCGCAGTAGTGTAAATAATATTTTAAGAGTTCATCAGATTTACATATTTAATGATTTTGTATGCAGCCATGTGTTCCATTCTATAGGGACATCTGAATGATGTTTTCCCATTATGACATATTTGTTTCTTAAATCTTTGAAACTAACATAACATACTTTGTGCAATTCACAAGAATCTTGTTAATCACCAAGTTTTAGCTTGTAGGAAAATATACCTGGAAAATATTAGGAAAGTTCGGAAAGTGGAAACGTTTCCGTAACACTATCCTGGAAAGTGTTAAGGAAAGTATACCTTTCTTACAAATTCCTCAACGTTCATTTCGTGATTCCTGAAACAGCCCCACAAATATTACAGAAGTAATGATTTTTACTGCGAACAATATAAACGAAAATGTAAAACAACGAGGGGAAAATAGTGATTTAGAAAATTATTCCTAATCAGTCTAGCAACTCAGAGTAGCGCCATCTGGAAAATATCTCTGTCCTTGATTGGGTTATTTTCATCTATTCATGCCCGAAAGACATTGGTAATGTCAACTGGCAACTGGCGTACCGATCACGGAGTACCAACAGGGGAAATACCCTTAAATCTCCTCATCTTAATTAATAGATATGCTTTTAAATTTTAATTGGCTGCTTGATTAGGTTAGTATGGATACAAGATAAAAATTTCTAAAAAATTCAAGTTAAATGGTACTCAAAAAAAAAAAGATAAAAATACTACTAATAATAAAAGTAAGATACAACATAAAGAAATTTAAATTAAATTTAAATTCAGTACAATTAGGGACCACACTGGTAATAATTTTAAATATTCGTAAGAATCCTTAATATAAACTTGCTGTTTGCAACCAAGAAATTTTAATTAGCAGTATAATGTTAAAAATGCTATTTGCGGGAGAACGTACATCAACTGAAGATTTAACGGTCATTTTGGAGTTCAGTACTAAACAAACCTTATGATAAGCTTACATTACGAAAAAGGTGACTTATTTTAACGGTTCCATACTATTATTTTAATAAAACTATGCACTGTGTAGTCTTTTCAATTTTATGAACAAACTTTATTACATTATCATTAATTAAATAAATTATTTAATATTAAAAATGAATTTCGATTTTTAAAGTATTGCTTTCCTTACATTATGTTTGTATTTAATTCATTGAATTAATTCTTTTTTTCTTTATACCAAAAAGCAATTGTGATTATCATAACAATAAAAAAATCCAATACGCCAAATGCCAATACACTAAAAAAAAAAAAATAAACATTTATGCCTAAGAACAAATCGAAATAAAAAAAAAAATAATTATCTCTTAAACAAAATAATACTGCAGAGCAATAAATATGCATTTATTATTTTTATTAATATTACGTATTTTACACCCTTTTTTCCAATTATATAACGTGTACAGATGAAAAACCATGCATTTTTTTTTTATTTTTATTTGAAATAAATATGGAAAAAATAAAAATATCGGAATATGGAAAATCCCTTTCATTTTTAAGCTTAGGAATTAAAATTCATTTTAATTTATTCAGAGAATAAAATATTTGTTGACATAAAAAATAACTGACGAATTTAAAAGAAAAAAAAATTAAAACTATAAACTAGAATAAGATGTAAAAAAAAATCACTTCATCAAAATAATATAATAAAGAATAAATATGTATTTGTCATTGCATTGATTATTTAATGTGATTTTCCAAATATAATATAATATATCAACAAAATCTATGTTAGACTATTTTTTCTATCTAATAGAAAGAAGTACTATATGATATATAATGTTTACATATGAAAAAGCTTGTATTCTACTTTAACATATTCTACTAACACATACAATATCTTATGTAGCGATGAATGGCCTTAGGTGGACATTATGCTGACCATGTATGAATATTAATACATGCTGTTAGAAACACAGTTACAATGCAAATAAAAATGACAGCACTACACGTTAGGGAAAATATATATATCAAAAGAAAAGGAAAATTTCGGAAGATTTACTTTTGCCGCTTTATTCAGTTTATACTTTACTAACATTATTAAATTATGTGTTTATTTAAAGGAAAGTTTCATAAACACAGTGCAGGCTTTTTATTTTTAAAAAGAAATAAAGACTGTTAAATAGTATTACAATAATAATTCCAATAATTTCGGTAAATAATATTATTTAAATAGGGAAATCAATATTTATTGATAATTATACGAATAATAGACGCAATAATAGATTATAGGAGATGCTTTTCAATATATGTATATTATATTATTATAAACCGTATATTTATAAATATTTAAAAAAAAAAATTTTTTTTGCCAAATACTACAGTGCCCAAAAAGTAAGATCATTTTTTTTATTTTTTCAGAAACTTGTTATTTATTCTTCCAAATTTATTTCATCGACTACAAAGTAATCATCCTCTCCTGACACAATGCACTTATGCCAACTTTTTTCCAATCCTCAATGCATGCTAAAAAGTCATCGGCAGGGATGGCCTTCAAAGCGAGCACCGATTCAAGTTGAATCTCTTCAATCGACTCAAAACGGTGTCGCCGGAGGGTTTTTTTGAGTTTAGGGAATAAGCAGAAGTTCATGGTATGAATACGGCGATTATGGAACAATAAGGGTTTCATTTTTGGTGAAAAAGTCACGAAGAATCAAGGAAGTGTCAGCTGGTGCATTCAGTGTTGTCGATACCAATCGAGATTTGACGCGTGTGAGGCCCAAAAATGGAATTGGCCGATCCTTTTGAAATTCAAAAATCATGAGCAAGGTCTCTAATTGCAAATCGACTGTTTGCCAGCACCAAATCTTTAATTTTTTGGTCGTGAGCTTCGTCGTTTGAGATTGATCGTCGACAAGAGGGCTCTTGGTCTTCCACGTGTTCTCTGCCTTCTTAGAACTGTTTATACCACTTCTAAACATACTTTACGATATAGTAATGTTCATCTAATACCTTCTGCTATATTCTATACGTTTCCGCAAACAAAATTTAATACAAGTTCTTTGTTCTATTTATTAAGGCATTTCAAAAATCGTCGGAATTAGTTTTAGAGTCTCACAAAGCCAAGTGTAACTCAAACACTAATGAATATTTTGACGTTAAATTTCACACAGATGTCAAGGATAGTACCAGCAAACTAAAAGAAACCAAATTAAAATTCCTTAAGCCCCGGGAATTTTAAATTGAAAATTGGTCTTACTTTTTTGGATACAGTAGTCTTTATAAATCTTTAAACTTAGTCAATATTTTAATTTTTTTTTCTTTTGCCAAATAAAATCATATTGTTTCATGTATATTCTGGAGAAATTTCAGGTAATTTTTGCAGGCTTTCCAAAAACGAAGTTTAATTATAATCAACGTTAGAGATTTCTCTTCAGAATTTCTAAGAATCCTGCAATGAAATTAATTATTTATCTATTTAATAAAAAAATCCATATCTTAAGGTTAAAAAAAACTTATTGTCTAAGCAAGTAAAAGCTAAAAAAAAAAAAAACTATCAACGTTTTTGTATAAAACCAAATTTTTTTAGCTTGAAACTGAAATCTATGGCAAATGCAAAACTTTTTCTGTGTTGGAAAAAAAAAAAAATCAAAGTCAGTATTGTTTCTTTCTTTGTGATGCATGTAAGTAATGTAAATAGAGCTTTTCTTTTTACTTTCCTAAAACAAACACAGGTTCCGCTAAATGTTCCTGACACTTTGAACTTAGTAGAGCGAAAATAAATAAAGTTAGAGATTTATCGTACCTAAAAAAGTATCTGCCTTAAATTAGCCCCAGGTCTAAAGGGACAAAAAAAAGGAAGACAAAAAACTTCATGAGAAAGTTTTTTTTCCTTGGATTTAATTCCTTTAAGGGGATATTTTTTTCCTCTGTACTTTTCCAAAGAAGGCAAAATTGCTCTGTGGCACAAGAAAAAAAAAAGAAATATTTATTTCTAAAAGAAGAAAATATAATAATACTAGTGATAAGAGTTTTGGCACAGGCTCTTCAAAAGGAATTCAAGGGCTTATCTGCGAGTCAGAGAAAGGCTTTTAAGCAAAAATTCTGTCTTTCTTATCTTTGGAATAAAAAAATATCTATATATGGCCCCGGAAGCAAAAAATCAAAGTTCCTGAAAAAGCTAATAAAAGGTTTCGTTTGTGATTTGAAATCAACAATTTGTGCAGGATCTAATATTACAATTTTTGTACAATACTACAATACTTTAATACACACTGTATATTTTCATTCACTTGTAAAGAACCTGTTGTGTTCTATATACGTATATTCCTTATTTCTAACATTTCAAAAATATTTGGTCTTCGACGAATTTTTCAGGATAAGTATGATAAGGAAAATAATAAAAAATTATTTCTTGTTTCATTATTATGAATGCAATATTTAGATTTTAGGAACAAAAAAGCATTGATTGTATGGCATTCTTAATGTTCTCAAACTAAAAAGTATAATGTTTGATTTAAATGAAAAAGATATGTATTTACATTTTTTCCCTGCTGCATTGAAAACAATAATATTATTAACATAAAAAAATATTGAATTTATTTTATGTACAAAAGTTTAATTATTAATGTTTAATAAATGCTTCAAGATATTTAAAATTCACATTATTTTTAAAATTTTCTTAATAATCATTGCACAAAAAATTGGCCAAAAGTTAATTTGGACAATTTTATATAAAAATAAGCATAAATTATTAACTGTAGAAATTATCAATGTATTTGACGTTTATTAAATTTATTAATATATGTATCATTTATAATTAAAAATCAGTTATCCTAATAATTAATTGTTTTCATAACTTCTTTATATTATATGTTCTCATGCATATTATATGTTAATAAATTAAACTTTTGTAAATTTAGGAAATTACTCATAATAAATATCAAATTAATTAAAAAGCATTAACCTTAAAAAAAAAAAGATTAATACTCTTTTTTATCTGTCGTTAATTAATATCTTCCCTTTCTTTATGTTTTTAAAAATAGCAAAAAAACTTGAGAGTATTATAACTTTATTATATTAAAAACAATACATTTTATAAGCTATGGCTGATATAATAATTACGTGTGAGAATCTGTCATAAGATAAGCAAGTAATTATATTGTTATTTTTATTTTTATTTTTTTTATTTAAATGTATATGATCAATAAAATTCATATTAATTCATTGAACTTATTTTGAACTCAAATGACCTTAAATTTAATTCATATATTTATAAATTTTTAATGTAAAGTTGTTTTATTAAAAACTTCGTTTAACTAATTCGTTTTTCAGACATAGGTTATTCATGAGTAAAATATAATCAAATATAATTGATATTCATAAACATCAGGTTTGTATATTTTAATGCATTAAGCGTATATTAAAAACTAAGCAAAAACGTACATCGAAAATATGAAAAAAATTCTATTCAAAAATAATTTTTTAAATTACTCAAAGTATAAGAAAATTTTCCATAAATTAAATAGTAATTTAGTTAATAAATCGTTTTAAAAATTTTTACAGAATAAATAGTAATAATGTGATTTTTTTTTTACTACATTGTAAATAATAATTTTAATTATAAGATTACAAAGATTTATTTAAAAATCATCTTTTAATATTTCTTACCATCAATTCAAATTTAAGCATTGTTTTTAATACATTTCAAATTGCCTTCTAGTGTAATTATAGAGACAAGAATCAGGAAGCGAGTTTAATTAAGTATATATATACGACCCCCCTAATTTGTATGAAATTAAGTTTTTACTTGAAGTTTAATTAAGAAAAACACTCGAAAAACATTTAAACAAAATTTTCATTGAAAATCAATTTTATTAGAACTCATTTGAAAACGAACAATAAAAAAAAGGCAATCTCAAAAAAACAAAGATTTTTTTTACCATTTTAACTTCAAAGATATTCCTAAAAAACTAATACAAAAATTATTTTTTAATTTGTTCCTTAAAATATTTACAATTAATTTTGCTTTATCTATACAAATGAAAGTAGACGAATCTTCAACTAATGTAGTTTCATAACGCTTAATTTTAGTTTATGGCTTATTTGATTTTACAAATTATATTTTAAATTCAAAAGGAACTGCTTATCTTATATTACAGTAATGCACAAAATAAAATATAAGAAATCATAAGAAAAATATTGGACTAAGTAAAGTTATTTACATCATAAATTCTAATTTTTTTATTTTATTGTTCTTTATGATTACAACATGATAATAAAAAAGAAGACCATTCTTCCGTTTTTAAACAAGTAATTTTTTCAAGAAGGTTTTTATTTTTTATTAAAAATTAAAAAAAGAATCGTTTAGAATTTTTGGCTAAGCTCCAACTAAACAAAATAAATTTAGATAAAAATATCATTTTTTTAAACGTTATAGTTTTTTTGTTTAAAAAAATATACCCAAACACAGACAAATCTCTTGAGAGCGAGATTGCAGACAGTTCTTTATATAGAGACATTAATAGATTATATGCAGAGACATTAATTTTTTAAGATCTATCCATATACTCTGAAAAAAAAAAAACTCATTTGTATTCATACATTTATAACAATTTAAAAATCCCTTGTCTCAAAAAAAATCCTTCTTCTATTTAACAGAGATAATTTAAATAAGAAAATGTGAGCTATAATTACTCCATTTTTATTTGAAAATTTTATTATCTCTGACTTAATACTCTTTTAAAAAAATAAATTTTTATATTCATATCCAGTTTTGTATATCTCTCGTTTTATCCTCCGCTGTACGAATATAAAACAACTTTTAAATGTTTCGCCATAATATATTTCCCAAAAGACTTCTTAAGCAACTTTTCCAAAAAATGTATTACAGTTTCAAACACATTTTCTGCTTCAAGCATACGCAGTAAACATTAACTCGTTGTTTTCAGTAAAACATACTGAAATTTTGACAATTTACGATGTCATTCAATCTAAAAAACTAATAACATTTATCTTTTTTTTTAATATAGGTCATAAGCCTTCTCCAAATATATCAAACTTATAGTTAGAGTAATGGTTATTCCATGCATTGTTCATCTTTATTTATTTAACTCTTTGTTGGTCATTTATAAATTATTATCGATGTATTTTAAAAGCCCATAATGGAGTTTCTTCTAAACCTTACATAATTACTAAGTAATATTTTTAGTAATATGATATAAAACATTCAAAAAGCAATTCTAAATCCCATTTAAAAAAAAGTGAAAACTAGAATAATTCTGTTATAACTACTAAATAATATTTTCTTTCATAATTATTAAATAATATTTAAAATGGAATGTTGTAAGAACAACATTCAAAAAGAAATTCTAAATGCCATTTAAAAAGGGAACAAAAAAAATCTGTTATAAAACATTTGTATAGTTTTAACTAATTACTCAGTAGTAGAAATTACCGTCATAAAGTAATATTACGTGGTTACAAATATATCAAACAAATAATTAGTCTAACGGTTAGTTATATGGTTATATGTTATTCATTTTTATATATGGTTATATGTTTTCATTTTTATATAATTCTAATAGTTATATGTTATTCATTTTTAATTATTTAATAGATTTATTCATCATTTACAAATTTTAAATTATTAACCATGTGATTTTATAATGAAGTTCCTTCTACATCTTACATAATTACTAAATAATACATTTAGTATTATATTAAGAACAACATTCAAAATCGACTCTAAATGTCATTTGAAAGTGAAAATAAAATAATTCTTTTTTTAAAACATTTGTATAGTTTCAATTAATTAAAAATAGAAATATTTTAGAAATTATAGATAAAAAAACAATATTCCTTGGTATAATTTGAAATTATAAAATCATTCACAGGCATCAATACAAGAAAATGTTTTTCTTTAAATTTCTGGATTCACTTTCGCGTTTATGATTGCATTAGAATTGTTTGTGAAAGCTTCACATTATTTAAATTTATAACATCAAGAATAGTTAAAAATTTTTCTCTTAGCAGACAATTTAGAAAGAGATATTTGTCTTATTATTGTTTTTTATATATAATGATAAATTAATGAGTTATAATTAATTATTAAAGATTCTATATTTTTATAAAGAAAATTAGTTTTGACAGTTATTAAAAATAGAAAATTATTAAATTATTGAGGAATTTTGGGAAGATCTCAAACTGATTCTACGCTCAACAAAAGGAAAATTAATTTTTAATTTAATTTGAATTTTCTCTTAGGATATAGTTTAGAAAAAGATATTTCTTATTGTTATTTTTGATATTTACTAATAAATTAATAATTAATTATAATTTATTATTATAAATTCTTTATTTTTTATAAAGAAAATTATTATTGGAAATTATTGAAAATATAAAATTATTAAATTATTAAACAATGTTTGGAAGATCTCAAACTGATTCTAAGTTTAGCAAAAGGAAATTAAATTAAATGTTAAATAAAATATTTACATGTTGTATTGATTCTAGCTGATGAAATTTGTAATATGCGATTGTTTTGAATTGGTTGCGATATGAACTATATAGCAATTCTTAGAATAAATAAATTTTTGAGACGTCAAAATGTTATTCTATTTGTAATTTTTATTATGATATTACATCAACAATTTATTTTTGATTTCGTAAAATGAGAAAAAAATTGTTCTTTTGGGATTTTTAAAAGGGCCACACTTTTTATTAATTACCAGAGCATCCATAATTAATGAGTAAGCAATCTTGAACATTTACAACTGCAATCTCAAATTGCAATTGTATTGTCTTCCATCAATTAAAATTGTAGTGTTTTCCAAATAGAGTATTCATTCCTTTAATTAAACAGGGTATCATTGAATAGGTATAAATAATTTAGGTACTTTAAATGCTGTTAATAAAACTTTTAAAATTAAAATATAAAAAAAATATTTGATGAACTGAATTCTCTAATACTTTTGCAGTAAAATTTAATGCAAAAGTAAATATAAAAATAATATCATCAAATTATTTTTAATTTAAAATAAGCTAATTTCAAACAGTATGATTTGTTGCAGTTCACTTATAATAATCACAGTCACCTTCAATAGCAATTTTAAAATCTTTTATTATTATTATTATTATTATTAATTTCTTATTTTTCTACATTTTTGAAATAAAATTGTAAATTTTTGAAATAAAATTCTTTAAATCTGTTAGCGTTTAGTTACCCTTGTAATTTTTTCTCTTAAAATTTCTTTTCATAAATAAATTTTAATTATTTCTTATTTTCTTTATTAGAAATTTTTAAAGGAAAATTTTTTGTATTGATGAACTTACAAAAAATACTTTTCTAAAAACGTGTTATTATATAACTAATGATTATGTGCATGTAGGAATGTTTTTGGACGATGTAGAGTGATGTTTTATAAATTATATATATTCGGGATTCTTATTAATAACGTTAGGATTTTCTATCAAATATTACAAGATGCAATGATGAACTTCATTAGTGTCATATTGTTTGTGATGTTAATTCAGTTTTATTAATAACAAAAATTATATTAGAGCTGAAAATGTTTTATTTTTAATCATTCAATTGCTTATATATGAATATTATCAATTGCCCGTATAAAAAAACGATTTAAATATAACATTCTAATTAGGTGTTAACAGTCTAATTATAAAGAGATTTAAAGATACCATATTACTTCCCTTGCAAACGTAAATATTACTTTCCATTTCTTACCACTCATACATATTGAATCACATTTGACAAACCGTCAACTTGCACGGTATATTCCGTCATACTGCAATAATAAATTTTTTTGCATACCGTACGTTAGTTACCGTAGGATGTCCGTTAGCTTTTTCTCCCTAGCGCGCATGCTCATAAGAAATTATGTTTCCTATGAGCATGCGCGCTAGGAGAAAAAGCTAACGGACGTCCTACGGTAACTAACGTACGGTATGCAAAACTCTCTAGTATTTGTTTACTGCATCACCTTGTAATCCTCATAATATACATCCCTGATAAAATATTATATAGATGGCATTTACGTAGCAATAATTAGGGAAATTTAAAATCATTATTTTATGCTCAAAGCTCTTCAGAAAATCTTAATGGTGTTCAATTATTTTAAAAAGTGTATCTGCAATATAAGAAGATCCTTGATTTAAAAAAATTAAAATATGTTAAAGATACTGCTTTAATACTTATTTCCATTCCAAATAATATATTTCTACATAAACAGATACAAAAGAGGAATAAAGATAAGCTTTTAGTTGGGATTATGAAGTTTTATAAGACAATATAATCAAAAGTAAATATATGAAACAAAATTTTAGAAGATATACCATTGTACAAGATTCAAAAATATACATATTATTGACATACCAAACTTAGAAAACCTAACAATCCTAGAAACCAAATACTAAGGCCTAATACAAAATTTATTTTCTAAACTGTCTCCAAACTAGTTAAAATAATATTAATTTAAGCATACTTTTTTATTTTATGATGTTTATAATAAAGAAATTATTAAAATATTTTATGATGATTTAAAATAACCACAAAAAATATTATTTACACTAACAAGAACCGATGCAAATTTATTTAATAATAAACTAATAATTAACTTACATTAGTTACTACATTAACATACAGTAAGTACATAAGTTACTTTACGCATTTGATTTCGTGTTAAAGAAAATGTCTCAATACTTATTGCAAAATTTGAATCAACAATAATTAATCTCATTCCAAATTTCCAAAAGAAATTATTTTAATAAAAGATTATTTAAGGATATTAATCAGCATTTTATTCGACTACGAATTGGCATAGTTTAATTCAAAATTATTGAAGTTTTATCATTCAAGATTACATGTTAGAAATATTCTGCAATTCTGCAAATATAAACCATAAAATGCATCTTTAAAAAGATTGAGAATAATATTTATTTCAAACATAATAAATGAAATATCATAAGTAAAAAACTTCTTAAATGACTCAAGTGAAGACAAATTGTATGCAGAAATTAAGAGTACTTTGCCTTACCAACATAATTAATCATAAGATATACTAAAAATTAAAATTGCAAAAATACACAAAATAAAAAAAAATTAATCATTGCTATGTTTCTCCCTGACTGCTTTTTAAAATCAGTAATCAAAAATAAATTCATTTTTTAAAACTCCCAAATATAAAAACAATTTCATAGTTTTTGCATGCATATCAGTTAATGATGAAAATTGCCAAAAATATGTTAATGCGTTAAAACATAGGCTATTTTCTTTTACATTTTCTTTCGCACAAATTGAAGTGGGATAAAAAAAACTAATTATGATAGATATAAAAACATACATTTAATACGTATGACGTAATGAAATACACGTCACCGTATTGGAGAAAAGAAAACGATAATGTTTTCTTTTAAGATCATTCATTAATAAATATTTATCACTTGCAAGTATCTTTTAAGTATACAAGATTAGCTCCGTTAATTAATGATTGATTCTGAAAAAATAAACACAGTTTCCCTCATTATTTTAGCTCTCGAAAAAAAGTCCTACGAAATTAAAAAATTATGAGTGAATTAATCTCTGGGCTATTTAACAGGAATGTATTTATTGTCAATTAATTATCATACCAACAGTAAAAAATTTTTTAGATATATTGAAAGATAAATAAAAATATTGTATTAAATAATTCTTCTTTTTAAGGTAGGTTTTTCATATTGCATACACATGTATAGATGTATGCATTTCTACAGATTTACACATGTATACATTTCTAGATAAATGGAACAGGATTTTCTAATTTAATGAGATTCAGAAACCTTTTTTTTTTTTTCATTAAAACCAAGATTCCTTCTACATTAACTTATTCTTCATTTAATTACAACTTTAAAGTAATAAATAAACAATATTTATAATTCGATAATTTTCTGTTAATTTTTATTCCAAATATTGGATTATTATTTTAAACTATAGGAAAAAAAGAAAGTGTACATTATTACAAACAAGGACATTAAAACGATTATTTAAGATAATTTTTTATGTATAAATGCATACATGTATACATTTACGTATGTATATTATTTTATATGTATATATGTTATTTATGTATGTATACATGTATACATGTTGCAACTTTAATGTAATAAATAAACAATATTTATAATTAGATATTTCTCTGTTAATTTTTATTTCAAATATTATTTTTATTTCAGACATTAAACGATTATTTAATATAAATTTTATGGATATTAATGGATATTATATAACTTTTATGGATATTAACGGATATCATATAACTTTAATGGATATGAATGGATAATATATAAATTTTATGGATATTAATTTAGTTGCACTTACATTCCCTTTAAAATAAAGGGTACATAGTAAAAACAAAGCAAGATAAATTGTTCTAATTGTTAAATTTTCATTTAATAATTGTTTCTTTTTAAATATGTAGTTTCATACTTTATATTAGTATCAAATTTTTGGAAATTACAAAAAAATGAGCTTAATAAGAAATAAATTATAAAAAGAAAAATAGGAACCATTTGCTTTTAAGGTTATGGTTTCCAACTTATTTACAAAGAATATATATACCAAGAACTTTAAATTATTTAGAGTTGGAATCGAAATTTTTTTCAGATAATTAACAGCAATAGTTATCAATCAGGAAAGCAACGTCTACTGTATTAATGGCGATAGTGTGTTCACGTAAAACCATTTTCAATTACATTTTGATTTGATTTATCTCTGTTCTGGAGATAACCCTAGTGAATTTAGTACATTCACCATAAAATAACCGTTTCCAAGACAGTTTCATCTGCATATGTAATCTTTAACGTATCCAGCTTCTTCAGATAATCTAAAAAATTCGACATTTAAGAATCTTGAGGTAACATTATGGATTAAATTGTATCGTTACCTACATTAATGGTGATTTATTCGTAACAATTATCCTACAATTTCTTTAAATTTAGATACAAAAGTTCTAAAATATATACTAATTAATAATATCATGTTATACAAGTCTTTATTGTATTTAATGAACATGAGTTCAACAACAATCTTTATGAATTTAATTTTTATGTGAACACTCAAAACAATTGTCTTCTCATTATTCAAAAGATAAAAATGGATAATTATCTAATTTTTTTTTTCTAAAATATACTATACTATATTTAATATTAATCTCAATCATTTGACTAAACATTCTATACTATGCCTAAATAACAAACTCATCAGTCATCAATTTCAACCATTATTTCTTCAATAATTTTCAAACAATTTTGTTTTGTATCTCTTAATAATACTAATAATTATACGGAAAACACAATAATTATAAGAAATATCGATTTAGTCTAACATTAATTAATATCGATATTCTGCTTATTTTAAATCAATTATGTATTTTCAATTATATGTTTTAAGTAAATTACATTTTATTTTATATTGAATTGCAACATTGAGTATCAATCATTTGTTTTGTTAAACTCTTTGTTCTTCTGATATTTTGGTATAAAATTAATAATAATATGGTATTACTATATATATATATTTAGATAACAAATGTTTAAAAATAATTCACTTATTTTCATAAATAAAGTGCAGTTTTCCAGCTTTATTTTAATGCACCCACTGAGCATCATTGTATTGTTATGAAATAAAAAAAAACATGAAAAATATTGTTTATCAAAAAATCATTTAGTTGCTCTACATAATAAATACATTGCCTAGTTTTAAAATTATTCATGAAATTTATGGCTTTTAAAGTTTTATTGTTCTCATTCATAAATCATTATTTCTTGCCATGAATTTGTAGATCTTGTTTAAATTGATTAATATTTTAAAAATTCAGATAAAAATATTGATATCAGTGTTTCAAAATTATTGCTCAAACGAGTTTGAGCAACAAGTATTTCCACCTTTTAAATATCTTATTGTAAAAGTGATGTTGTGAATTATTGAACTAAGACGTTTTCTTAAAATAGAAAGATCAATTGCTTTTTGTCTAAATTAATATATTAAATTATTTAATTTAAATCAAACGAGTTTTCAATTTTTAATTCAAAGAAGAGGTATATTCTATTCAATTTTTTCGTTCTAAATCGTAATACTATTAACTTTTTTTAGGCGAAAGTTTTCTGCTATTGTTATTTTAATGAAAAAAATTTCGCAAAAGCGGAAAATAGAGTTATATTCCAAATATTGACTTTTAATTTCTATCAGTTAATAATTATTATTACAAAATTGCGTTACGTAGTTTCTTTCTTTTATTTTATATTCTTTAAAATCTCTTAATAATATAAATCCTTATTTTACTTAGTACTTAACAAAAAGAATTTTCCAACAATATGTATACTAGATGATGGATGAAGCCATCTTTATAGAATAATTTTAAACAGACAAAAAAAGTTGTAAGCCCGACTACTAAATTCAAATTACTGTAAAAAAAGGTAAAAGAAAATAGGAAAAGGTAAAAGAAAATAGGAAAAAAAGGTGAAACAAAAGGCAAATGGTAAAAGAAAAGAAAAGGCAAAATAGGTAAAAGAAAATAGGAAAAGGTAAAAGAAAAGAAAAAGAAAATAGAAAAAAAGTTGAAACTAAAGGCAAAAGGTAAAAAAGAAAATAGGAAAACATCCAGATAAAGCAAAATAAATTAGCGGTACTTTTGTATAAATAAATACATTAAATTAGTTAAATTAAATCTAATTTTCAATTTTAATTCAATAGAAAATGTAAAATTATTCAATTTTTTCGTATTAAATCTTAATTTTCTATTGTTATTTTAATGAAAAAATTTCATAATAGCAGATAAAAGAGTTATATTCTAAATATTGACTTTTAATTTCTATCCGTTAATACTTATTACTACTGCCTTGTTATTACTATTACTATTATTGTTATAATGTTACTTCCTTTTATTTCGTATTCTTTAAAATCATTTAATAATATATTTCCTTACAACTTAACAAAAAAAGTTTTTCAACAATATTTATACTAGATGATGGATGAAGCCATCTTTATAGAATAATTTTAAACAGACAAAAAAAGTTGTAAGCCCGAATACTAAATTCAAATTACTGTACAATTTGGAACAAAGTACTCGCAATTTATACATTCCTTGAACACTTTCAATTCACTGTTACATGTGTCTGTAAAGATAACCAAAGCAAAAAAAAAGGAAAAATATCCAGATTAAGTAGCGGTACTTTAGAGAAATCAGTAAAGACCGGAGATTGGCAAACGCTTATGATGGAAAATTGCTCTCCGCGAGCATCAATCATCGCACCGCAGAAGAAAAACTCATAAGAAAGTCTCTCCTTGGGTCCTGCATAAAGAATCTCATTGAGTTTTCTTGATGCGAGACATTTATCAGTGTAGCTCATGGAACGCTGCTGTACCTGAATTGACCTGGCGACTGATGCTCAGTTTTTCTCACTCTGGCCCCAATTTTTTTCACGTTGATAGATGAGATAAATCATATTTTGATTACAAAAGGCTCGGAATTTTTCCACCAAACCATAACAGCATTTGTTATAGTGAGATTTTTTTGTACACATATGTTGCACTAGATCTTTTGATCTTTGCAACATCTTTTGATCTTTGTCCGATAGCATTTTTTCTTCCAGGGTGAAGCTTATCGGGAAAAGTAAAATGTAAAAAAAAATTATAGTTTTCATGTAAAAAAGGATTGTACATTGATCCATTATTAAATCATTTATGATATGTAGATGTTTTTGTAAACTAATAACTTTTTTTACCATAATCTAATATCACACAATCCACAAATATTTTTACTGGCCATCAATTCGTTTACAAATATATTATATCTAGAAAACATTATATAAAATGTAATTTTTGATAAAAAAGTTACTTACGCATTAGTGTGTATATATAATACTGTGTCCAAAGATTAAGACTAATTATCAATTTAACATTCCCGGGGCTTATGGAATTTTAATTTTTTTTTTTTTAGGTTGCCTTGACATCAGTATGAAAACACTTTCAAGCGAAGTTTTGTTAATGTTTCACAAAAGCAGAAAAAGTATATATATTGACTTTTAATTTCTATCAGTTGATACTTATTATTACTACATTGTATCAGCTTTGCTTGCTTTTTATTTTGTATACTTTAAAACCCTTTAATAACATATTTCCTTACTATACATAGTACTTACTAAGTAGAAACAAAATTTTTCGACACTATTTATACTAGATGATGGATGAAACCATCTGTATAGAATAATTTTAAAGAAAAAAAGTTGTAATTCCAAATACTAAATTCATATTACTGTACAATTTTTGGAACAAAAGTACTCGTAATTTATACATTCCTCGAACAGTTTCAATTCATTGTTACATGTGTCTGTAAAGATAACCAATGCAAAAAATGGAAAACATCCAGATAAAGTAGCGGTACTTTAGAGAAATCAGTAAAGACCGGAGATTGGCAAACGCTTATGATGGAAAATTGCTCTCCGCGACCATCAATCATCGCACCGCAGAAGAAAAACTCATAAGAAAGTCTCTCCTTGGGTCCTGCATAAAGAATCTTATTGAGTTTTCTCGATGCGAGACATTCATCAGTGTAGTTCATGAAACGCCACTGTACCTGAATTGACCTGGCGACTGATGCTCAGTTTTCTCAGATGAACCTCAGATTTTTCCTTTAGACAGATAAGATAAATCATATTTTTGATTACAAAAGGCTTGGAATTTTTTCCACCAAACCATCACGGCGTATGTTAGGCGAAGTACGCGTACGTTAGACGAAGTCTTTTGATCTTTTCTTATCTTATAAGTGATGTCCGATAACATTATTTTTCCTTCAGGACTGAAGCTTATCGGGAAAAGTAAATGTAAAAAATATAAATCATTTTAATGCAAAAGGATTGTATAGTCATATATTATTAAATCATTTATATTTATATGTTATTTATAAAGTAAAAGCTTTTTTTTAGCACGAACTAATGTCACGCTATCCACAAAACTATTTTACTTATCATCTATACATTATAAAAAAAACATACATAAAATGTATATCAAAAAATAAGTTAATCTTTCATGACATAAATATATATATATATATGTATATTTTAATAAGTTAAATAAAAAATATTTTCTATTTGTCAAAAAAATTCAAATGTTAATAATAACTTTCATTTTTATTATTTGTGCAGAAAAGGATAATTATTTGATATTTATACACATTTGTTAATATATATATATGTATGTGTGTGTGTGTGTGTGTGTGTGTGTGTGTGTGTGTGTGTGTGTGTGTGTGTGTGTGTGTGTGTGTGTGTGTGTGTGTGTGTGTGTGTGTGTGTGTGTGTGTGTGTGTGTGGGTGGGTGGGTGGGTGATATGACAAATTTAAAAATAGAAAATAATCTGTGTAAAGCGTCAAAGGTATGGTAAAGGTTGTAAAATAAATCTCAAAGATACAATGTGAGAATTACGATAACTACTGAATTAAGACAACTGTCATGTTACAGAACTCGAAAACAATTCAATGGAATTGAATTTATTTTTTAAAATGGATACTGTTATAAGGTTGACTGATTTATACACAAAATTGTAAATTAATCAACTGGATTTATAAATTATTCTAAAATAGTACGAAATCTCTTTTGAAACTGATTATACATATTTCTTTCCACTGACCTATTTTCTTCATAATAATACGAATTAGTGTTTCTTCGAATATTTTGCAAATTGATCATTTTGATAATTTCAAAAAAAAAAAAATATTATTAAAATCTATTCTTTTGATCAATTATTTTTTGCATAATATCTGACTACTAAAATACTTATGTATTTCTTATAATTTTGATTTCTAAACCATATTTCTGAGAAATCCACTCTTTTCTATTACATACTATGACTTACACAGAGGCGCAATTAAAATTTACAAAAAAACTTCCGTTATTTTTTATGATTAAATAGAGACGATAATTGTATAGAATAATTTCTACGAATTTAAATACAGAAATGATTCAGTCTGTGCTCTTTTTGCAATGTGTGTGCTTTGAAATTCATTCTTTGATTTAGTTGGGTGATTTTTCATTTATTTTTTTTGTTGTCAATAATTTCTTTATTATACATTATGTTTGGCAAGAAAATAATTTCGATTGTCACCACTAATTAGATGGTAAAAACGAACTTATTTTCTTGACTACCACCCGATTGATTTAATGCCATTTAATATTTGTTTATCTCTGTATTTGTAAATGTAACATTTGTTATCATTATCATTAACATATAAAATTTTCCATGTAACATTTGTTATTTTCGGATATTATATTTTTATATAATTGAAAATAAAATTGAATTCGTTTTATATTAATTAATATATTTTCCTTTGCTGAAATAGAAGGAAAATTTCCTTTTTATGGACGATTACTTAAAATATTTTTTAATGATCACGATCTTTCCTAAAAATGTACAAAACACATCTAATAAATCGGGCTTATAAATTTTACAAGGACATTTGATTGTATAGTTAAAAATTTAGATGTTCTATTTACATATGAAATTATTAATTTGGCTTTTGATTGTGTGCTAATCTTCATTCTTTTCGAGAACATAATTTAAATGTCTCTTACATTTACTAATGATTGGCAAAATATCTTTATATTATTTGCTTATACCTTTCATATAACATCTATGTATAATTTTAATTTCCAAGAAATCTTACCTGCAACTAATAAATTACTGCTGATGGATAGCTTTTTTCTGATAATTTCTAATATCAATACATTGCTACATTAGTAAATTATACATTTATTAATTTTTAAAAAGTTACTCTAAAAATTGAAATTGCCAGTTAAGCCTGCTGATTAGGTAATCGTGGCTGGCTATTGCATTTAAAAAAATATTTTTTAATTAATAGTATGTAATAAAAATACATTAATTGTTTAACGTATAATTTATTGAAATCATAGAATTTTATTAAACAAATTGTTTGGGAGTCCTTTTTTTTTTTTTTAATTCAAAGTTTGATTGGGTGCTAAAATATCTAAGCGTGTGACTGAGGGAAGAATCGAGGTTGGCTGTTGCTCTTAAAAAAAATAATTTTTTTAATTAATAGTATGTAAAAATACCTAAATTGTTTAACCTGTAATTTATTTAAATCATAGAATATCATAGCATTTCAATAAAAAATGTAGTTTTTCAAAAGCAATTCTTGTCGTATGGCTGACGTAGAAATAAAGCTAACGTACCTCTAGACGCATTTATTTTTGTATTTATTTACCTCGTTCCCTGGTGTGATTCCAGCAGTAATTGATCGATATTTACTGCTCTCTTGGAGTTATTTAGCCCCAATTGATCAATATATTTGGATGTCTTTGCGTCATTATCCTTCACAGGAGAATTATGGGGAAAAATTGTGCTATTCGTGTACTGAGAAGAAAAGAAATGCTGAGTAGTTACCCAGATGAACGGACAACTAAATAATTTATATTGCTTCTTTCGATTAATGTAATCGCACTAACATTTGCTGCACCATCTATTTGATCCCTAAATGCTGGTTAAGAAATAAATAAACTGATTTCAAGAGATAGCTTAAGATTTAGTGCTATTATTCATGCTTCTTATGGTATACTAAATAAAGTTGTTTTCGTTACTGTCAGGCAATCTGACCAAAGTCATTCTGTAGAATGGTTGATATGTAGAAGATTTGGTATTACCCATCTAACCTCACATGAAACCTGCTACATTGTAGCAACTTCTTTTTCACCACAATTTTGAACGAATACCTCAAAGGATGGTGTTAAAACCGACATAGAAATGATGCCGTTAGTCTACGTATACTCGTAGGACGGCCAAATGATTTAACATTAATATAAAAACAATTAATAAAAATACGAAAATTAATACTGAAACAAACAACTATTTTCCTTTACTTTTAATGAATACTAATATATACAATCACAATCAAATTTAGGATCTTTACATTGGCACTTAAAACAGACTAAATAAAAAATGTTTATAGAGAAGCAATCATAATATTACGCATACCTCAAATGAAATATTCCCATGAGTGGGTAGGCAGTGATTTACCAGTAGCCTCAAAACCTTTTAACAAAAAAGAATGCTCCCCACAAATTCAAAGATGGACATAGATATATGTTATAAATTATCCAAGTAGCCATTCTCGCAGCAAAAAATTGTGTACCAGGCTCACGCACTGTCGCAGATCGTTCGCTCTGCTTTCAACGGGTCTTCCTTTTTGCCCGCAAAAACTCCAAAAAGGGTCCCACCAAAACCGACCGGTTCTTTTGGACCTGACCGTGTGACCGGGAGGGGTTATCTACCATTCCTGCCTTCATACAAAAAATAAAGGAAATACCCCTTACCCACACACAACAGGATAATTACCAGTCACAACAGATGATATTTGAAGAATCTTCCTCATATCCCTTTCTCGACTAACAGAAAAACATTTTCTTCTGTGGATTTATTAAATGCTTCCCAGGAGTAAACAAAGAAAACTTTTGGTGGTGAAAAAAACATTTTTCATCACAATTTTAAATGAATACCTCAAAGGATGGGATCTGGAAGATCTTCCTCATATCCTTCTCGAGCCTAATAGAAAAACATGTTCTCCTATGAATTTATTCAATGCATCTCAGAAGTAGACATAGGAAACTTTTGCATAAATTTCGATTTTAAGGTTTCGCTTCGACCCTCAATTTGGACATCCAACTCACTACCCACCACATACTACCGATCCAATTCCTTAAAAATTGTTTTGAAGTATGGTTTGGGTATCTATAAGCTTTTAATAAAGAATGAAATACGATTGCATGAATGGTAAAAAAAGTTTTCAGTGCGGGACTGGAGCTTTATTTCGTACAGTGTGTTAATTTCCTATATAGGGAATACTCAGTTCAATCCCTGCAACAAAAATTCCTGTATCCATGCAGAGGATTATATAACGTCTCCGGTCTATATTGATCTACAACGGCTTCCAGAAGAGCTCCACTTTCAGGTTCATGGGAACACATTAATTTTTATTTACAAGCGCTATATGCATATGTATATAAAAATAATGAACTTTGGATTATTACACAAGGAAATAAAGATTAAAAATAAAATTTGATCACAAGTGCACGATTAAATCACAAATACAGTTCACTCCAGAGTCAAAGATTTTTCATATTTCTCGAGTCTACATCGAATCATGCCTGGTCTGCGGTAGATCTTATTTATCATATGTTGTGATAATCGAATAGCAGTTGGAAATTCCAGCCTATTCAGTCACTTCAGAGAAAATAAAAAATAAAAATTTCTTGTTGACTCTTAGGGAGAACACTCTCTGACTTTTCACCAAAAACCCACTTCATAAGACAATCCGTCAAATGTGGGAGGTGGTCAGCTTCCCAAACTTTTGTTGGAGAAGACATTTCTCAGCTTGTGGTCTATCACTATTCACAATGGAACAATTCATGTTATAGTTCATAGTCTCAATCTGTAGTTGTTTCAACCTGTGAAGGTCGCACAGATTTTCGCTAATTTTCTGAGTCTCCTTATGCAAGACACTGAATATCATCTCTCAGATTTGAGTGACAGGATGTTCTCATTAATACGAAACACTAACTGCATGTAATGTAGCTACTTACAATACTGCTTGTCTGCTGTCAAATTTCAGCGAAGGGCTATTATATGCTTGTTAAATACCATTAATCCCTCTCTCCTGGGAATAAGATGCCAAAAATCTCACCTGTGAAAAACAAATGCTGCAATCGACATAAAAAATCTAAAGGCCTAAAAGTTTTATCATAGGATTCGAATAGAAGTGGGCTTCAAATCGCGGTGGCTCAATGTTGATGAAGCATAGCAGGACTCCAATGGTGCATGTTGGGTAACCTTAAATAAGCTACATTTCTGTCGTTCCAGTGGTGAATGGAATTTGATGGCTAGTCCAATATTTGAAAACTATAATATATTTTCCATAATTCTTTTAAACGGTAAAAATTCAAATTATAATATTTTTTTATCTGTGTTAATTAAAAGTTCAAGTAGTACATTTGTTTTTCACGAAGTAGTAATCTCAGTCGTTAAGCATCAACTATCTCTAGATTAGTGTCGAATTAATTGAGAAATAAACATAAAGTTCTGATATACCTAAATTAAAAAATACACACTTTTTTATGCATGTTATATTAACTAGGATTAAATAAATGGTTCTCATTTTCATTAAAAATTAGTAACTGCTTAGAATCCCCATTAAACAAGATTAAATTCCTAATATGGAACCCTTCTGGCGATTAAACTGTCTTCACTTGTACCAATTAGTTTTTGAACTCAGATAGCTGTTAATTTTTTAATGAGTCATTAAAGTCATCTCTGAAACTATTAGCTGCGATAAATGTTGGTTTATTTATTTATGTTTTCTGGTTTGTTTGTTTTTATTGAGCATAATTGCTTTTGCTTTATCTTCAAAACGATCTTCAGACATAAGATTTATTAAAAGCATTTATAAATTTTTAGAGTTCTGTGAAGTAGGGAACAAATACGAAGGAAAAACATTTATATACTTACCGAGACTCTTTTACCTACAATTTTGTATTTAATTAATTTGAAATTGTATTACTTTTTTGCAGAAATAGCGAAAATATTTAATAAATGAATACAATAAACAATTATTCAAAGACTTATGTACATTAACATTTGAAGAAAAACACTAGGTACAGTATTTCTAAATGTAAATAATTGGAAAATTTGTATTGCAATTTATAAAGGATACAAATCCTAGTATATGGCATTCAAATTAATATATTGTTTCAAAGTAACTTCAAACGTTCGACAAATCATTCATATATACAGTGACAAGTCTTTAAATGTGATTTACAAATGAAACTTGGAGATTTAACCTTTTCTTTTTATTGCGAATATGGCATATATTAGGCTTATAGCTCGACATATATTATGTGTATATTATATTATAGATCGACATATGTTATGTATTTTATATTAGGGGACTTAGACCTGATGGCCAAGTGAGTAGCACTCTGGCGCTCGGTGCTACAGGTGTGGGGCGGTGCCATGAATGCAGAGAGGATAGTGGAGCTCGTAATCCACTTTAAACCGTAGGTCCTGATCTAATATGACTGTCGAGCATTGGGCGTAGAGCTGAAACCCTACCCCATAAAACGAAAGCATATGTTTCGAAATTTGCCAGTTGGCAGACAACTTTGCCCACCAGGGGGCTGTTTTGCCAATGATGATGATACTATGGCTTGTTATATATTATATTATGACTTTGTATAAATTATATAATGACTCGGTGTATAATATATTATTACTTGATATATATTATATTATATTATGACTTGGTATATATTATATTATGACTGGGTATATATTATATTATGACTTGGTATATATTATATTATGACTTGGTATATATTATATTATGACTTGGTATATAATTATTCAAAAATAATAAATAAGTAACATTCTTAATCATAATTAAAATACACTACTAAAATGTTACTTTTACCGATAGTTAAAGTTTTTCAACGAGCTCCACGGACAATATAACTTTAGTGATGAACATAAGATAGAAATATTACTGCTGTAACTACGATATTTTTATTTCAGTAAATACATTAAAAATAGTTCAATATTAGAAAAGAATTTTATATTTTGTTAAAATGATGTAGTTTATTTTATTTTTTAAACAAATCTTAATGTTTAGTTAAAACATTTAATTGCATCCTTAATTGACTTACTGATTAAACAAATATATTTCATTTTGAGTACAGTTGTTGAAAACTTTCTATGGGCTGCAGTAAATGTTTTCAGCAAAAACTAGATTTATTTTATTTACAAAAAACGCAAACAGATATTTTTTGTAAGAATATTTTTATATCTTAAATTGATTTTCAGAAACATCAGTACTCCGCCAAAAAAGTGTCAACGAGACTCTTTTAATGAGGCATTACTATTATCAAAACTATTAAAAAAATTTATTGAGCAAAAACTTCGGCTTCTATCTGTAACATATTCAATAAAAAAAAAAAAGAACTTCAGTACGGACATTAACTTGCGTATTTGAAATAACAATAACAAGCAACAATTTTTCGAGTCCCAAAGCCAAGAACAAAAAGGAATTTCGAAAAGTAAGTAAAAAATCTATATTTCGGACTCGTCGGTGAAGTAGGAAAAAAAATGTCGCATAAAGAATACATAGATATTTCAGGATTGAATTTGGGAAAGTGAAACGAGCCTTGGGCTAAACAGAAATATTCGGTGCATCGCAGAAAAATAATATATTAGGAGTAAAATAAAATGTATACATTGTTGGAAAGATTTTTGCTTCTTTAATAAGTAAACCATCGGATTATTTCCTTCTTTTTTTTTTTTTTTGGCTTCGCTTTCCATTTACTCTACAAAAAAATATTGTTTTTTTACATTTTTGCATAGATAACTTCTCTATTGTCAGTGATATTTTTAAAAAAGCCAATGTGATTATTTTTCACCTCTCTTTACAGCTCTCAGGCTTCAAAATAATGTTTAGGATGGAAAAGACAAGGTGCAGTTTTCTTTGTTTCATAATGAGCAGTGAAAAATTGTGTTGACCGGCTATTATATTCTTGCACACCAGACTATTACCATCAATCATAGTGAGAACTCTTTATTTTGCAGTACACTATTTTTTTTCCTTTTTTCGTATTGAAAAGAATTGAAAATCAATGTCCTTTCCTAAAATTGCAATAAGTGTACAAAAGAATAAAAACATGAAATATTAATCAACGCTACCCAAACCGAATCAAACTGTCATAAGCTATTTTTTTTGTTCTAATACAGCTCGGAAACACTTAGACAGTTGCCATTGATGCCTTAAGGCAAGTGCTTCGCCAACATAACTCACTTAGCACTGACTAGTAGTTACATGTAGCTTGAAGATAAACTACGGACGCGGAGTAACAATATCCCCGCAACTTTCTACTTTCATATAAGACCGAGACCTACGGTTTAAAGTGGATATCGAACCACTATAAGCATCCATGGCACCACCGGGACTAGAACCCGAAATCTGTGGAACCGAGCGCCAGAGTGCTAGCCATTCGGCCATTAACGAGCAATGTAATTTTAGTGATGATCCTAAAAGAGAAGTATTATTTTTATAACTATGATTTTTTTATTTCAGTAAATGCATTGACTATAATTCAATAAGTTATAAAATATATTTTGATAATACGGTGCACTTTATTTTATTGTTAAACAAACCTTAATGTTTAATTAAAATATTTCATAAAACCTCTACTTATAAAATATTTAAATTCACCTTTAATTGACTTACTGATTAAACAAATATCTTTCATTTTTAGTATAGTTGTTGAAAACTTTCTATGGGCTGCAGTAAATGTTTTCAGCAAAAAAATATGGCAAAAAAAAAAACTAAATTTATTTTATTTACAAAAAAAAAATAGCAAATAGATAGACATTTTTGAATGAATATTTTTATACCTTAAATTGATTTTCAGAAACATCACTACTTCGCCAAAAAAAAATGCCTACGAGACTCTTTTAATGAGGCATTACTATTATCAAAACTATTAAAAAAATTTATTGAAAAAAAACTTCGGCTTCTATCTGCAACAAATTCAATAAAAAAAAATAAACGAACTTCAGTATGTACATTAACTTGAAGTACTTGAAATAACAATAACAAACAACAATTTTTCGAGTCCCAAAGCCAAGAACAAAAAGAAGTAGCGAAAAGTAAATTAAAAAATCTATATTCCGGACTCGTTGGTGATGTAGAAAAAAAATGTCACATAAAGAATACAAATAAATTTCCGGATTGAATTTGTGAAAGTGAAACGAGCCTTGGGCTAAACAGAAAATATTCGGTGCATTGCAGAAAAATAATATATTAGAGTAAAATAAAATGTATACACTGTCGGAAAGATTTTTGCTTCTTTAATAAGTAAACCATCGGACTATTTCCTTCTTTTTTTTTTTTTTTGGCATTGCTTTCTATTTACTCCGCAAAAAAATTTTTGGTTTTTTACATTTTTCCATAGATAACTTCTCTATTTGCAGTGATCTTTGAAGAAAAAAATCTACCGAAGAGTTTTTTCTCAAGCTTCAAAATAATGTTTAGGATGAAAAAGACAAGGTGCACTTTTCTTTGTTTCATAATGAGCAAGTGAAAAATTGTGTTGACCGGCTATTATATTCTTACACACCAGACTATTACCATCAATCATAGCGAGAACTCTTTATTTTGCAGTAGATTTTTTTAACCTTTTTCCGTATTTAAAAAGAATTGAAAATCAATGTTCCTTTCCTAAATCTGCGATATGTGTACAAAGAATAAAAACATGAAATATTAATCAATGCCACCCAAACAGAGTTAAACTGTCATAAGCTATAATATGATAAATGTTTTATTGATTTTAAAATCTGCTTTTTTTATTACTAATAAAATATTTGGTTCTTTATTTTATTTATTTGTTGTTTTATCACTCTTTAAAATGTGTTAAACCTCCTTTGAAAATTTGGGCTGATGGCCGAGTGACTAGCGCTCTGGCGCACGGTAAACCAAATTTCGGCTTCGAGTTTCGGCACTGCTATGGATGTTTGTAATGGTTCCAAATCACTTTCAAATTTTGATCCCAGTGTAATATAATTGTTGGGCGTAGGGCTGGTATCCCTATATTGTAAAAAAAGCATCGCCTGTCTCAAAATCTGCTAGTAGGCATACCACCTTTGTCTACCAGGACGCTGTTATTTTAAAGTACAATACAATCTATAATAATATATACACTTCACAAAAGTCATGGGATACCTCTTTAACTGCATCTTTAATTGACCTTTTCGCCCGGCGAAGTTAAGCAACTCGACGTTCATGGACTATAAGTCGTTGAAAACTTTCTATGGGCTGCAGTAAATATTGAAAATATGTCTCTGATAGACGTCCATAATTGTGAAAGCGTTGATGGTGCAGGATTTTGGGCACGAACAGACCTTCGATGATGTCCCAAAAATGCTCGATGGGATTCATGAGGCATCTAGGTGGCCAGATCATTCGTTGGAATTGTCCAAGAATGTTCTTCAAACCAATCGCGAACTAGTTGTGGCATTGACAAGGCGCATTGTCATCCATAAAAAAACCATCGTTGTTTGGGTACATGAAGTCCATGAATGGCTGCAAGTGAATCTCAAAGTAGCTGAACATAATTTATTTCCAGTCAATGTTCGGTCCAGTCGCACCAGAGGACCAAGTCCATGTCATGAAAAAACAGCCCACACCATTGGAGCCACCACCAGCTTGAAGAGTGCATTGCTGACAGTTTGGGTCCATGGCTTACACTGTGGGGTCTTTGCCAATAACCCTACCATCAGCTCTTACCAACTGAAATCGTGACTCATCGACCAGGCCACGGTTTTTCCATTCATTTAGGGACCAATCGATATGCTCACGTGCCCACGAGAGTCGCTGCATGCGATGTCGTTCTGTCAGTAAAAGACACTGAGTTTTCTTCTGCTGGAATAGCCCAAGAAAGCCAAATTTCTCTGCACAGTTCTTAACAGACAAGTCCCTCTTTATTTCCCACATTAATTTCTGCCGTTATTTGACGCAGTGTTGCTTGTCTGTTAGAATTTACGACTCTTTGCAGACGTCGCCGGTCTCGGTCGTTAAGCTATAAGGCGGTCGACCACTGCGCTGTCCATGGTGGGATTTTTTTATTACTAATAAATTTTGGTACTCTCCGGCATTTACCCTTGACACAGTGGATCTGGGAATGTTGAATTCTCTAACGATTTCGAAATGGCCATGACCTTTGCGTCTGGCGGACGAAACATTTCGCGTTCAAAAGTCTGTTAATTCCCTGGATCGTGCGGTCATCATCACGTCAAAAACCTCTTCACATGAATAACTTGAACAGAAATGAAAGCTCTAAAAAAAGCACTGCGCATTTATCTGCTCTACGCGATGCACCTTTGCCATCTGAAAATTTGCGCTATATTGTATCCCATGAATTATTGTCATATATATATATTATGTATTTGACTAATATATCCTCATAGGCCCGTGATCAAAATAATTAAAATATACTACTAAACATATTACTTGTATATATAATTAAAGTTATTCAAAGGCCTCTAAGGAAAACGTAGCTTTAGTAATAATATAAAATAGAAATATTATTGCTGTAAATACGATTTTTTTTTATTTTAATAATGCATTATTAAAATAATAAACTAAATATAATATACATTGAAAATATATAATTAATATTTAAAAATACTTCAACATTAGAATAAATTAAGAAATATATTTTGATAATATGATGAAATTTATACGTGTGAATTTTGAAACAAACCTTAATGTTAAGTTAAAATATTTAATAAAAAAATAATTTATCAAATATTGTGTCCTGCATCTATAATTAACTTTCTGTTTTTTAACAAATATCTTTCATTTTGAGTATAGTTGTTGAAAATTTTCTATAACAGTAAATGTTTTCAGCAGTAAATTTTATTTCATTTACAAAAATCTCAAATAGATACACATTTTTTGTATGAATATTTTTATATCTTAAATTGAATTTTCAGAAACATCAGTACTCCACCAAAAAAAGTCTACGAGACTTTTTAATGAGGCATTACTATTATCAAAACTATTAAAAAAATAATTTAGTGAGCAAACACTTCGGTTTCTATCTGTAACAAATTCAATAAAAAAATAAATAAACGAACTTCAGTACGTACATTATCTTGGAGTATTTGAAATAACAATAACAAACAACAATTTTTTTGGAGTCCCAAAGCTAAGAACAAAAGAAGTAGCGAAAAGTAAGTAAAAATCTATATTTCGGACTCGGTGAAGTAGAAAAAATGTCACGTAAAGAATATAAAGAAATTTCGGATTGACTTTGTGAAAGTGAAACGAGCCTTGGGCTAAACAGCGGTGCATCGCAGAAAAATAATATATTAGGAGTAAAATAAAATGTATACACTGTTGGAAAGATTTTTGCTTCTTTAATAAGTAAATAATCGGATTATTTATTTATTTTTGGCTACGCTTTTTCTATTTACCCCCAAAGTAGTTGTTTTTACTACATTTTTCCATAGATAACTTCTCTATTGGCAGTGATCTTTAAAACAAAAAAGCCAAAGAGATTATTTTTCCCCTCACTTTACTGCTTTCATGCTTCAAAATAATGTTTGGGATGGAAAAAGACAAAGGTGCATTTTTCTTTTGTTTCATAATGAGCAAGTGAAAAAATTGTGTTCACCGTTATTATATTCTTACACACCAGACTATTACCATCAATCATAGCGAGAACTCTTTATTTTGCAGTACACTATTTTTCCTTTTTCCGTATTGAAAGAATTGAAAATCAATCTTCTTTCCTAAATCTGCAATAAGTGTACAAAAGAATAAAAACATGAAATATTAATCAATGCGACCAAAAGCCCAGAATTAACTGTCATAAGCTAATATATTAAATCTGCTTTGAAAATGTGGGAGGCTGATGGCCGAGTGAGTAGCTCTCTGGCGCTCGAGAAAACAGATTTCGGATTCTGAGTTCCGGCGGTTGCTTCGGATGTTTGTAGTGGTTCTAAATCACTTTATACCTTTAGGTAGCAGTCTAATGAAACTGTTGGGTGACAACCCTATACCGTAAAGAAAAAGCACCGCCCTGTGCTACAAAATCTTCCAGTAGGCAAACCGCCTTTCTCTACCATGGGGCTGTTGGGCTAATAAAGAATAATGAAATATATAATAATATAAATATATTATGTATTTTACTAATACATCCTCATAGACACGTGTTCATAACTATTAAAATATACTACTAAAAATATTACTTGTATAGATAATTAAAGTTATTAAAAAGTCATCCAAGGAAAATGTAGCTTTAGCTAAGAACATAAAATAGAACTATTATTGCTGTAATTACGATTTTTTTTATTTAAATTATACATAAATAAAATAATAAACTAAATGTAATATACATTTAAAATATATATACATAAAAATAGTTTAACATTAGAATAAATTGAGAAATATATTTTTACAATATGTCATCTAAACATGTGAATTTTTAAACAAACGTTAGCTTTAAACTCTGTTATAATATTTAATAAAAAAAATCTAGTTATCTAATAATTACCTTCGTTTAATTGACTTACTGACTAAATAAATATCTTTCATTTTGAGTATAGTTGTTGAAAACTTTCTAGTATGAGTGTAGTAAATGTTTTCAACAAAAATATGGCAAAAAAATTATTTTTTTTTTATTTACAAAAAAAAAAAAAAAGCAAATAGATAGACATTTTTGTAAAATATTTTTATACCTTTCAATTGATTTTCAGAAACATCAGTACTCTATCAAAAAAAATGTCTACGAGACTCTTTTAATGAGGCAATTCTATTATCAAAAACTATTAAAAAAATTTTTATTGAGCAAAAACTTCGGCTTCTATCTGTAACAATTCAATAAAAAAAAAATAAATAAATGAACTTCAGTATGTACATTATCTTGGAGTATTTGAAATAGCAATAACAAACAACAAATATTTTTTGAGTCCCAAAGCCCAGAACAAAAAGAAGTAGCGAAAAGTAAATAAAAAAAAAATCTATTTTTCGGACTCGCTGATGTAGAAAAAAAAAAATGTCGCATAAAGAATACAAAGAAATTTCAGGATTGAAGTTGTGAAAGTGAAACGAGCCTTGGGCTAAGCAGAAAATATTCGGTGCATTGCAGAAAAATAATATATTAGGAGTAAAATAAAATGTATACATTGTTAGAAAGATTTTTTGCTTCTTTAATAAGTAAACCATCGGATTAATTTTTTTCTTTATTTTTTTGGCTTCGATTTTTATTTATTCCGAAAAAGTTGTTTTTTACTACATTTTTCTATAGATAACTTCTCTATTAATCTTTGAAAAAAATAAGCCAAAGTGATTATTTTTTTTCTGCGCTTTTCAGCTTTTAAGCTTCAAAATAATGTTTAGGATGGAAAAAAGACAAGGTGCACTTTTCTTTGTTTTATAATGAGCGAGTGAAAAAGTGTGTTGACCGACTATTATATTCTTACACACCAGACTATTACCATTAATCATAGCGAGAATACTTTATTTCGCAGTAGATTTTTTTTCCCTCGTCGTATTGAAACGAATTAAAAATCAATGTTCTTTCCAAAATCTGCAATAAGTGTACAATATAATATAAACACGAAATATTAATTAATGCAACCCAAACAGAATTAAACTGCCATAAGCTGCAATATGATAAATTTATACTTTTATTGATTTTAAAAAAAATTTTAATGGCTAATAAAATATTTTGCTTTTTTCATTTCATTTATTTGTAATTTTATCACCCATTTAAATTTATTTCAACCTTTTTTTTTTTTTTTTTGAAAATATGGGAGCCTGATAGCCGAGTGACTAACGTGATCGAGTGACTTAAACTGTCACAATATGGTTTTATTTGTTCTAATGCAGCTGACAAACACTTAGACAGTTGTCAGTAATGCCTTAAGGCAAATGCTGCACCAACATTACTCACTTAGCACTACACAGGAGGTACGTGTGGCTTCAAGATAATCTACGGACGCGGAGTAACGATACCCCCGCAAAGCTCTACGATTTAAAGTTAATTCCATGGCATCATCCATGGAAATATGTTAAAGTCGACCTAAAATTCCTCAAACATCCATGGCAACGCCGGAACTCGAGCGACAAACCTGTAGTACTGAGCGATGGAGCGCTAGCCAATCAGCCATTAAGGCCCCCTGTCATAAGCTATAATATGAGTAATATATTTTTATTGATTTTAAAAAAAAAAAGGTATTACTAATAAAATGTTTGATTCTTTATTTTTATTATTTGTAATTTTTTTCATTCATTTAAATTTCTATTAATTTTTCTTTGAAAATGTGGAGACCTGATGGCCAAGAGACTGGCACTCTGTACCATAGGCATCGTGTCATGGATATTTGTAGTAGTTTGGAAACTCCTTTAAACCGTAGATCCCGGTATAATATGACTGTAGGTCGTTGACGTAGGCATAATAACCCTACACCTTAAACAAGAAACATCCCTTGTCTCAAAATCCGCCAGTAGGTAGTTGGTTTTGACCCACCGTGGTACTGTTGCGCAAATGATGATGATATTGGCTTGGTATATATTTATTATATTATAACTGGGCGTTTATTTATGATATTATGAATTGGTATATATTAATTATATTAAGACTTGCTATATGTTTATTGAAAATAATAAATTAGTAACATTCGTAATCATAATTAAAATATACTACTAAAAATTTTACTTTTTCTCTTAGATAAAGTTATTCAACGAGCTCCACCGACAAAGCAGCTTCAGTCATGAGCATAAAATAAAAGTATTATTACTACGATTAAGTACCATTTTTTTTTATTTCGGTAAATACATTGAAAATAGTTCAATATTAGAATAAGTGAAGAAATACACTTAATTGATATTGAATTGGAAATTTGGCGTAATTTATTTTATTTTTAAGCACACCTTAATGTTTAGTTAAAATCTTTAATAAAAAAACTAGTTATAGCAATATTTAGCAAAATCTAGTTATAGCAAATATTTAACTGCATCTTTAATTGACTTACTGATTAAACAAATATCTTTTATTTTGAGTATAGCTGATGAAAACTTTCTATGAGCTGCAGTAAATGTTTTCAACAAAAAATACGACAAAAACTAGATTTATTTTATTTACAAAAATGCAAATAGGACATTTTTTGTAAGAATATTTTTATACCTTAAATTGATTTTCAGAAAGATCAGTACTCGCCAAAAAAAAATGTCTACAAGACTCTTTTTTAATGAGGCATTACTATTATCAAAACTATTAAAAAATATTTTTATTGAGCAAACACTTCGGCTTCTATCTGTAACAACTTCAATAAAAAAATAAATAAATGAACTTCAGTATGTACATTATCTTGGAGTATTTGAAATAGCAATAACAAACAACAAATATTTTTTTGAGTCCCAAAGCCCAGAACAAAAAAAGAAGTAGCGAAAAGTAAATAAAAAAAATCTATTTTTCGGACTCGCTGATGTAGAAAAAAAAATGTCGCATAAAAAGAATACAAAGAAATTTCAGGATTGAAGTTGTGAAAGTGAAACGAGCCTTGGGCTAAGCAGAAAATATTCGGTGCATTGCAGAAAAATAATATATTAGGAGTAAAATAAAATGTATACATTGTTAGAAAGATTTTTGCTTTTTAATAAGTAAACCATCGGATTAATTTTTTCTTTATTTTTTGGCTTCGATTTTTATTTATTCCGAAAAAAAGTTTTTTTACTACATTTTTCTATAGATAACTTCTCTATTAATCTTTGAAAAAAAATAAGCCAAAGTGATTATTTTTTTTTTGCGCTTTTCAGCTTTTAAGCTTCAAAATAATGTTTAGGATGGAAAAAGACAAGGTGCACTTTTCTTTGTTTTATAATGAGCGAGTGAAAAAGTGTGTTGACCGACTATTATATTCTTACACACCAGACTATTACCATTAATCATAGCGAGAATACTTTTATTTTTCGCAGTAGATTTTTTTCCCTCGTCGTATTGAAACGAATTAAAAATCAATGTTCTTTCCAAAATCTGCAATAAGTGTACAATATAATATAAACACGAAATATTAATTAATGCAACCCAAACAGAATTAAACTGCCATAAGCTGCAATATGATAAATTTATACTTTTATTGATTTTAAAATTTTAATGGCTAATAAAATATTTTGCTTTTTCATTTCATTTATTTGTAATTTTATCACCCATTTAAATTTATTTCAACCTTTTTTTTGAAAATATGGGAGCCTGATAGCCGAGTGACTAACGTGATCGAGTGACTTAAACTGTCACAATATGGTTTTATTTGTTCTAATGCAGCTGACAAACACTTAGACAGTTGTCAGTAATGCCTTAAGGCAAATGCTGCACCAACATTACTCACTTAGCACTACACAGGAGGTACGTGTGGCTTCAAGATAATCTACGGACGCGGAGTAACGATACCCCCGCAAAGCTCTACGATTTAAAAGTTAATTCCATGGCATCATCCATGGAAATATGTTAAAGTCGACCTAAAATTCCTCCAAACATCCATGGCAACGCCGGAACTCGAGCGACAAACCTGTAGTACTGAGCGATGGAGCGCTAGCCAATCAGCCATTAAGGCCCCTGTCATAAGCTATAATATGAGTAATATATTTTTATTGATTTTAAAAAAAAAAAGGTATTACTAATAAAATGTTTGATTCTTTATTTTTAATTATTTGTAATTTTTTCATTCATTTAAATTTCTATTAATTTTTCTTTGAAAATGTGGAGACCTGATGGCCAAGAGACTGGCACTCTGTACCATAGGCATCGTGTCATGGATATTTGTAGTAGTTTGGAAACTCCTTTAAACCGTAGATCCCGGTATAATATGACTATAGGTCGTTGACGTAGGCATGATAACCCTACACCTTAAACAAGAAACATCCCTTGTCTCAAAATCCGCCAGTAGGTAGTTGGTTTTGACCCACCGTGGTACTGTTGCGCAAATGATGATGATATTAAGGCTTGGTATATATTTATTATATTATAACTGGGCGTTTATTTATGATATTATGAATTGGTATATATTAATTATATTAAGACTTGCTATATGTTTATTGAAAATAATAAATTAGTAACATTCGTAATCATAATTAAAATATACTACTAAAAATTTTACTTTTTCTCTTAGATAAAGTTATTCAACGAGCTCCACCGACAAAGCAGCTTCAGTCATGAGCATAAAATAAAAGTATTATTACTACGATTATACCATTTTTTTATTTCGGTAAATACATTGAAAATAGTTCAATATTAGAATAAGTGAAGAAATACACTTAATTGATATTGAATTGAAATTTCGGCGTAATTTATTTTATTTTTTTAAGCACACCTTTAATGTTTAGTTAAAATATTTAATAAAAAAAACTAGTTATAGCAATATTTAGCAAAATCTAGTTATAGCAAATATTTAACTGCATCTTTAATTGACTTACTGATTAAACAAATATCTTTTATTTTGAGTATAGCTGATGAAAACTTTCTATGAGCTGCAGTAAATGTTTTCAACAAAAATACGACAAAAACTAGATTTATTTTCATTTACAAAAATGCAAAATAGGACATTTTTTGTAAGAATATTTTTTATACCTTAAATTGATTTTCAGAAAGATCAGTACTGCGCCAAAAAAAAAAAATGTCTACAAGACTCTTTTTAATGAGGCATTACTATTATCAAAACTATTAAAAATATTTTTATTGAGCAAACACTTCGGCTTCTATCTGTAACAACTTCAATAAAAATAAATAAATGAACTTCAGTATGTACATTATCTTGGAGTATTTGAAATAGCAATAACAAACA